>HG992158.1:6469523-6652808 GCA_905220505.1 Laothoe populi | reverse complement strand
GATTCTCCTCTTCTGGGTGATGACCTCCTGCTTCATCTCGGCGAATTTCCCGGACCACCAGGGGCTCTCCATTTCTAGTTAATGGCAGGTCTTCTTGTCTCTTAGACACCTTTGTGATCACTCTATATGTTTTCCTTGTGCTGTTTCCTACGAAACTCGTTCCAGACAGACAGACAGACAGACAGACAGACAGACAGACAGACAGACAGACAGACAGACAGACAGACAGACAGACAGACAGACAGACAGACAGACAGACAGACAGACAGACAGACAGACAGACAGACAGACAGACAGACAGACAGACAGACAGACAGACAGACAGACAGACAGACAGACAGACAGACAGACAGACAGACAGACAGACAGACAGACAGACAGACAGACAGACAGACAGACAGACAGACAGACAGACAGACAGACAGACAGACAGACAGACAGACAGACAGACAGACAGACAGACAGACAGACAGACAGACAGACAGACAGACAGACAGACAGACAGACAGACAGACAGACAGACAGACAGACAGACAGACAGACAGACAGACAGACAGACAGACAGACAGACAGACAGACAGACAGACAGACAGACAGACAGACAGACAGACAGACAGACAGACAGACAGACAGACAGACAGACAGACAGACAGACAGACAGACAGACAGACAGACAGACAGACAGACAGACAGACAGACAGACAGACAGACAGACAGACAGACAGACAGACAGACAGACAGACAGACAGACAGACAGACAGACAGACAGACAGACAGACAGACAGACAGACAGACAGACAGACAGACAGACAGACAGACAGACAGACAGACAGACAGACAGACAGACAGACAGACAGACAGACAGACAGACAGACAGACAGACAGACAGACAGACAGACAGACAGACAGACAGACAGACAGACAGACAGACAGACAGACAGACAGACAGACAGACAGACAGACAGACAGACAGACAGACAGACAGACAGACAGACAGACAGACAGACAGACAGACAGACAGACAGACAGACAGACAGACAGACAGACAGACAGACAGACAGACAGACAGACAGACAGACAGACAGACAGACAGACAGACAGACAGACAGACAGACAGACAGACAGACAGACAGACAGACAGACAGACAGACAGACAGACAGACAGACAGACAGACAGACAGACAGACAGACAGACAGACAGACAGACAGACAGACAGACAGACAGACAGACAGACAGACAGACAGACAGACAGACAGACAGACAGACAGACAGACAGACAGACAGACAGACAGACAGACAGACAGACAGACAGACAGACAGACAGACAGACAGACAGACAGACAGACAGACAGACAGACAGACAGACAGACAGACAGACAGACAGACAGACAGACAGACAGACAGACAGACAGACAGACAGACAGACAGACAGACAGACAGACAGACAGACAGACAGACAGACAGACAGACAGACAGACAGACAGACAGACAGACAGACAGACAGACAGACAGACAGACAGACAGACAGACAGACAGACAGACAGACAGACAGACAGACAGACAGACAGACAGACAGACAGACAGACAGACAGACAGACAGACAGACAGACAGACAGACAGACAGACAGACAGACAGACAGACAGACAGACAGACAGACAGACAGACAGACAGACAGACAGACAGACAGACAGACAGACAGACAGACAGACAGACAGACAGACAGACAGACAGACAGACAGACAGACAGACAGACAGACAGACAGACAGACAGACAGACAGACAGACAGACAGACAGACAGACAGACAGACAGACAGACAGACAGACAGACAGACAGACAGACAGACAGACAGACAGACAGACAGACAGACAGACAGACAGACAGACAGACAGACAGACAGACAGACAGACAGACAGACAGACAGACAGACAGACAGACAGACAGACAGACAGACAGACAGACAGACAGACAGACAGACAGACAGACAGACAGACAGACAGACAGACAGACAGACAGACAGACAGACAGACAGACAGACAGACAGACAGACAGACAGACAGACAGACAGACAGACAGACAGACAGACAGACAGACAGACAGACAGACAGACAGACAGACAGACAGACAGACAGACAGACAGACAGACAGACAGACAGACAGACAGACAGACAGACAGACAGACAGACAGACAGACAGACAGACAGACAGACAGACAGACAGACAGACAGACAGACAGACAGACAGACAGACAGACAGACAGACAGACAGACAGACAGACAGACAGACAGACAGACAGACAGACAGACAGACAGACAGACAGACAGACAGACAGACAGACAGACAGACAGACAGACAGACAGACAGACAGACAGACAGACAGACAGACAGACAGACAGACAGACAGACAGACAGACAGACAGACAGACAGACAGACAGACAGACAGACAGACAGACAGACAGACAGACAGACAGACAGACAGACAGACAGACAGACAGACAGACAGACAGACAGACAGACAGACAGACAGACAGACAGACAGACAGACAGACAGACAGACAGACAGACAGACAGACAGACAGACAGACAGACAGACAGACAGACAGACAGACAGACAGACAGACAGACAGACAGACAGACAGACAGACAGACAGACAGACAGACAGACAGACAGACAGACAGACAGACAGACAGACAGACAGACAGACAGACAGACAGACAGACAGACAGACAGACAGACAGACAGACAGACAGACAGACAGACAGACAGACAGACAGACAGACAGACAGACAGACAGACAGACAGACAGACAGACAGACAGACAGACAGACAGACAGACAGACAGACAGACAGACAGACAGACAGACAGACAGACAGACAGACAGACAGACAGACAGACAGACAGACAGACAGACAGACAGACAGACAGACAGACAGACAGACAGACAGACAGACAGACAGACAGACAGACAGACAGACAGACAGACAGACAGACAGACAGACAGACAGACAGACAGACAGACAGACAGACAGACAGACAGACAGACAGACAGACAGACAGACAGACAGACAGACAGACAGACAGACAGACAGACAGACAGACAGACAGACAGACAGACAGACAGACAGACAGACAGACAGACAGACAGACAGACAGACAGACAGACAGACAGACAGACAGACAGACAGACAGACAGACAGACAGACAGACAGACAGACAGACAGACAGACAGACAGACAGACAGACAGACAGACAGACAGACAGACAGACAGACAGACAGACAGACAGACAGACAGACAGACAGACAGACAGACAGACAGACAGACAGACAGACAGACAGACAGACAGACAGACAGACAGACAGACAGACAGACAGACAGACAGACAGACAGACAGACAGACAGACAGACAGACAGACAGACAGACAGACAGACAGACAGACAGACAGACAGACAGACAGACAGACAGACAGACAGACAGACAGACAGACAGACAGACAGACAGACAGACAGACAGACAGACAGACAGACAGACAGACAGACAGACAGACAGACAGACAGACAGACAGACAGACAGACAGACAGACAGACAGACAGACAGACAGACAGACAGACAGACAGACAGACAGACAGACAGACAGACAGACAGACAGACAGACAGACAGACAGACAGACAGACAGACAGACAGACAGACAGACAGACAGACAGACAGACAGACAGACAGACAGACAGACAGACAGACAGACAGACAGACAGACAGACAGACAGACAGACAGACAGACAGACAGACAGACAGACAGACAGACAGACAGACAGACAGACAGACAGACAGACAGACAGACAGACAGACAGACAGACAGACAGACAGACAGACAGACAGACAGACAGACAGACAGACAGACAGACAGACAGACAGACAGACAGACAGACAGACAGACAGACAGACAGACAGACAGACAGACAGACAGACAGACAGACAGACAGACAGACAGACAGACAGACAGACAGACAGACAGACAGACAGACAGACAGACAGACAGACAGACAGACAGACAGACAGACAGACAGACAGACAGACAGACAGACAGACAGACAGACAGACAGACAGACAGACAGACAGACAGACAGACAGACAGACAGACAGACAGACAGACAGACAGACAGACAGACAGACAGACAGACAGACAGACAGACAGACAGACAGACAGACAGACAGACAGACAGACAGACAGACAGACAGACAGACAGACAGACAGACAGACAGACAGACAGACAGACAGACAGACAGACAGACAGACAGACAGACAGACAGACAGACAGACAGACAGACAGACAGACAGACAGACAGACAGACAGACAGACAGACAGACAGACAGACAGACAGACAGACAGACAGACAGACAGACAGACAGACAGACAGACAGACAGACAGACAGACAGACAGACAGACAGACAGACAGACAGACAGACAGACAGACAGACAGACAGACAGACAGACAGACAGACAGACAGACAGACAGACAGACAGACAGACAGACAGACAGACAGACAGACAGACAGACAGACAGACAGACAGACAGACAGACAGACAGACAGACAGACAGACAGACAGACAGACAGACAGACAGACAGACAGACAGACAGACAGACAGACAGACAGACAGACAGACAGACAGACAGACAGACAGACAGACAGACAGACAGACAGACAGACAGACAGACAGACAGACAGACAGACAGACAGACAGACAGACAGACAGACAGACAGACAGACAGACAGACAGACAGACAGACAGACAGACAGACAGACAGACAGACAGACAGACAGACAGACAGACAGACAGACAGACAGACAGACAGACAGACAGACAGACAGACAGACAGACAGACAGACAGACAGACAGACAGACAGACAGACAGACAGACAGACAGACAGACAGACAGACAGACAGACAGACAGACAGACAGACAGACAGACAGACAGACAGACAGACAGACAGACAGACAGACAGACAGACAGACAGACAGACAGACAGACAGACAGACAGACAGACAGACAGACAGACAGACAGACAGACAGACAGACAGACAGACAGACAGACAGACAGACAGACAGACAGACAGACAGACAGACAGACAGACAGACAGACAGACAGACAGACAGACAGACAGACAGACAGACAGACAGACAGACAGACAGACAGACAGACAGACAGACAGACAGACAGACAGACAGACAGACAGACAGACAGACAGACAGACAGACAGACAGACAGACAGACAGACAGACAGACAGACAGACAGACAGACAGACAGACAGACAGACAGACAGACAGACAGACAGACAGACAGACAGACAGACAGACAGACAGACAGACAGACAGACAGACAGACAGACAGACAGACAGACAGACAGACAGACAGACAGACAGACAGACAGACAGACAGACAGACAGACAGACAGACAGACAGACAGACAGACAGACAGACAGACAGACAGACAGACAGACAGACAGACAGACAGACAGACAGACAGACAGACAGACAGACAGACAGACAGACAGACAGACAGACAGACAGACAGACAGACAGACAGACAGACAGACAGACAGACAGACAGACAGACAGACAGACAGACAGACAGACAGACAGACAGACAGACAGACAGACAGACAGACAGACAGACAGACAGACAGACAGACAGACAGACAGACAGACAGACAGACAGACAGACAGACAGACAGACAGACAGACAGACAGACAGACAGACAGACAGACAGACAGACAGACAGACAGACAGACAGACAGACAGACAGACAGACAGACAGACAGACAGACAGACAGACAGACAGACAGACAGACAGACAGACAGACAGACAGACAGACAGACAGACAGACAGACAGACAGACAGACAGACAGACAGACAGACAGACAGACAGACAGACAGACAGACAGACAGACAGACAGACAGACAGACAGACAGACAGACAGACAGACAGACAGACAGACAGACAGACAGACAGACAGACAGACAGACAGACAGACAGACAGACAGACAGACAGACAGACAGACAGACAGACAGACAGACAGACAGACAGACAGACAGACAGACAGACAGACAGACAGACAGACAGACAGACAGACAGACAGACAGACAGACAGACAGACAGACAGACAGACAGACAGACAGACAGACAGACAGACAGACAGACAGACAGACAGACAGACAGACAGACAGACAGACAGACAGACAGACAGACAGACAGACAGACAGACAGACAGACAGACAGACAGACAGACAGACAGACAGACAGACAGACAGACAGACAGACAGACAGACAGACAGACAGACAGACAGACAGACAGACAGACAGACAGACAGACAGACAGACAGACAGACAGACAGACAGACAGACAGACAGACAGACAGACAGACAGACAGACAGACAGACAGACAGACAGACAGACAGACAGACAGACAGACAGACAGACAGACAGACAGACAGACAGACAGACAGACAGACAGACAGACAGACAGACAGACAGACAGACAGACAGACAGACAGACAGACAGACAGACAGACAGACAGACAGACAGACAGACAGACAGACAGACAGACAGACAGACAGACAGACAGACAGACAGACAGACAGACAGACAGACAGACAGACAGACAGACAGACAGACAGACAGACAGACAGACAGACAGACAGACAGACAGACAGACAGACAGACAGACAGACAGACAGACAGACAGACAGACAGACAGACAGACAGACAGACAGACAGACAGACAGACAGACAGACAGACAGACAGACAGACAGACAGACAGACAGACAGACAGACAGACAGACAGACAGACAGACAGACAGACAGACAGACAGACAGACAGACAGACAGACAGACAGACAGACAGACAGACAGACAGACAGACAGACAGACAGACAGACAGACAGACAGACAGACAGACAGACAGACAGACAGACAGACAGACAGACAGACAGACAGACAGACAGACAGACAGACAGACAGACAGACAGACAGACAGACAGACAGACAGACAGACAGACAGACAGACAGACAGACAGACAGACAGACAGACAGACAGACAGACAGACAGACAGACAGACAGACAGACAGACAGACAGACAGACAGACAGACAGACAGACAGACAGACAGACAGACAGACAGACAGACAGACAGACAGACAGACAGACAGACAGACAGACAGACAGACAGACAGACAGACAGACAGACAGACAGACAGACAGACAGACAGACAGACAGACAGACAGACAGACAGACAGACAGACAGACAGACAGACAGACAGACAGACAGACAGACAGACAGACAGACAGACAGACAGACAGACAGACAGACAGACAGACAGACAGACAGACAGACAGACAGACAGACAGACAGACAGACAGACAGACAGACAGACAGACAGACAGACAGACAGACAGACAGACAGACAGACAGACAGACAGACAGACAGACAGACAGACAGACAGACAGACAGACAGACAGACAGACAGACAGACAGACAGACAGACAGACAGACAGACAGACAGACAGACAGACAGACAGACAGACAGACAGACAGACAGACAGACAGACAGACAGACAGACAGACAGACAGACAGACAGACAGACAGACAGACAGACAGACAGACAGACAGACAGACAGACAGACAGACAGACAGACAGACAGACAGACAGACAGACAGACAGACAGACAGACAGACAGACAGACAGACAGACAGACAGACAGACAGACAGACAGACAGACAGACAGACAGACAGACAGACAGACAGACAGACAGACAGACAGACAGACAGACAGACAGACAGACAGACAGACAGACAGACAGACAGACAGACAGACAGACAGACAGACAGACAGACAGACAGACAGACAGACAGACAGACAGACAGACAGACAGACAGACAGACAGACAGACAGACAGACAGACAGACAGACAGACAGACAGACAGACAGACAGACAGACAGACAGACAGACAGACAGACAGACAGACAGACAGACAGACAGACAGACAGACAGACAGACAGACAGACAGACAGACAGACAGACAGACAGACAGACAGACAGACAGACAGACAGACAGACAGACAGACAGACAGACAGACAGACAGACAGACAGACAGACAGACAGACAGACAGACAGACAGACAGACAGACAGACAGACAGACAGACAGACAGACAGACAGACAGACAGACAGACAGACAGACAGACAGACAGACAGACAGACAGACAGACAGACAGACAGACAGACAGACAGACAGACAGACAGACAGACAGACAGACAGACAGACAGACAGACAGACAGACAGACAGACAGACAGACAGACAGACAGACAGACAGACAGACAGACAGACAGACAGACAGACAGACAGACAGACAGACAGACAGACAGACAGACAGACAGACAGACAGACAGACAGACAGACAGACAGACAGACAGACAGACAGACAGACAGACAGACAGACAGACAGACAGACAGACAGACAGACAGACAGACAGACAGACAGACAGACAGACAGACAGACAGACAGACAGACAGACAGACAGACAGACAGACAGACAGACAGACAGACAGACAGACAGACAGACAGACAGACAGACAGACAGACAGACAGACAGACAGACAGACAGACAGACAGACAGACAGACAGACAGACAGACAGACAGACAGACAGACAGACAGACAGACAGACAGACAGACAGACAGACAGACAGACAGACAGACAGACAGACAGACAGACAGACAGACAGACAGACAGACAGACAGACAGACAGACAGACAGACAGACAGACAGACAGACAGACAGACAGACAGACAGACAGACAGACAGACAGACAGACAGACAGACAGACAGACAGACAGACAGACAGACAGACAGACAGACAGACAGACAGACAGACAGACAGACAGACAGACAGACAGACAGACAGACAGACAGACAGACAGACAGACAGACAGACAGACAGACAGACAGACAGACAGACAGACAGACAGACAGACAGACAGACAGACAGACAGACAGACAGACAGACAGACAGACAGACAGACAGACAGACAGACAGACAGACAGACAGACAGACAGACAGACAGACAGACAGACAGACAGACAGACAGACAGACAGACAGACAGACAGACAGACAGACAGACAGACAGACAGACAGACAGACAGACAGACAGACAGACAGACAGACAGACAGACAGACAGACAGACAGACAGACAGACAGACAGACAGACAGACAGACAGACAGACAGACAGACAGACAGACAGACAGACAGACAGACAGACAGACAGACAGACAGACAGACAGACAGACAGACAGACAGACAGACAGACAGACAGACAGACAGACAGACAGACAGACAGACAGACAGACAGACAGACAGACAGACAGACAGACAGACAGACAGACAGACAGACAGACAGACAGACAGACAGACAGACAGACAGACAGACAGACAGACAGACAGACAGACAGACAGACAGACAGACAGACAGACAGACAGACAGACAGACAGACAGACAGACAGACAGACAGACAGACAGACAGACAGACAGACAGACAGACAGACAGACAGACAGACAGACAGACAGACAGACAGACAGACAGACAGACAGACAGACAGACAGACAGACAGACAGACAGACAGACAGACAGACAGACAGACAGACAGACAGACAGACAGACAGACAGACAGACAGACAGACAGACAGACAGACAGACAGACAGACAGACAGACAGACAGACAGACAGACAGACAGACAGACAGACAGACAGACAGACAGACAGACAGACAGACAGACAGACAGACAGACAGACAGACAGACAGACAGACAGACAGACAGACAGACAGACAGACAGACAGACAGACAGACAGACAGACAGACAGACAGACAGACAGACAGACAGACAGACAGACAGACAGACAGACAGACAGACAGACAGACAGACAGACAGACAGACAGACAGACAGACAGACAGACAGACAGACAGACAGACAGACAGACAGACAGACAGACAGACAGACAGACAGACAGACAGACAGACAGACAGACAGACAGACAGACAGACAGACAGACAGACAGACAGACAGACAGACAGACAGACAGACAGACAGACAGACAGACAGACAGACAGACAGACAGACAGACAGACAGACAGACAGACAGACAGACAGACAGACAGACAGACAGACAGACAGACAGACAGACAGACAGACAGACAGACAGACAGACAGACAGACAGACAGACAGACAGACAGACAGACAGACAGACAGACAGACAGACAGACAGACAGACAGACAGACAGACAGACAGACAGACAGACAGACAGACAGACAGACAGACAGACAGACAGACAGACGCATACACCAACTCTAGTCCCCCAAAAAACCAGATGTATACTGGCTGATCCCGGAACGAGACACACTTGCGTGTGCCACTATGGCGGGTTTTTCACCCCGTGTACTATTTATTTATATACTATTGCTATTTATTTATATACTATTGCTATTTATTTATATACTATTGCTATTTATTTATATACTATTGCTATTTATTTATATACTATTGCTATTTATTTATATACTATTGCTATTTATTTATATACTATTGCTATTTATTTATATACTATTGCTATTTATTTATATACTATTGCTATTTATTTATATACTATATAGGCGTCCGGACGGCGGGACGTGACGACCCCATCGCCCGCTGGTGGGATAATCTTGTGACAGAGATTATTCCACCAGTGCAATCAGTCAACCCAACTAGTGGTAGTGCCATGCTGCGCACTTTCGAGTAGCAGCCGAATGGGCCGGCACGCCCGGGGAAGAACCACTCTCTCACAGAAAACCGGCGTCAAGTGGCAGCTATACTGTCGCGTTTCGTTTGGTCTGTGAGAGTCCCGGAGGCCCACTCCCCATTCCTCCCCCACACCACTTAATAACATGGCAGTGCGAGATTTGGTTGATCTACCCCAGGAGGGTACCACCAGCGTACATCGCGGTGGAGAATCCCTCTCTGGGCGTCCACGCCCAGATCGTACACCACCTGTGCGTGGCTGCCCAGGCTGCCCTCCGTATTCTGGGGGGGGGGCAATTTTGCACGTGTACGAGGCAAACGGAGCAGGCAACATAAGGCCACCCCTTCCACGCTTTCAGGATTCAATGGTGTTATATTTTAAAATTTGTACAGCTATGTCCCGCCATATTGGCATACAATATTTGTCACACATTTATTTACACAAAATAGAAAAATAAAACATTTTAAATTTTTATATCATTAAAATAATCATTTAAATCATAATAACATTTCTCATTTAAAAACTGAAACAATTTATTCTTATAATTATTAATATTATTCAATTGGGTAATAAGTCTTGGTAAATTATTATATATTTTAGGAATTAAATAAAACACACTTTTATGTAGTAGTGCAGTTTTGTGGAGCACATTTGTCATTTTATCATTACGTCTGTTTCGGTTACTAAATTTAAAAAGATGTTTATTTACTTATGCAAAAACGGCACATTCATAAACAAACATGCAGGGAAGTGGTAGTATTTTTAATACTTTAAAATGTGGGAGGCAAGAGTCAGTCGATTCAATGTTCACCATTGACCGAATGCATCGTTTCTGAGCCCTAAAAGCTAGGTCTTTGTTCACGGAGTTCCCCAAAACATCAAACGATATCTCAGAATAGAAGACACATGTCCATGGTATGCACTGAGGACGGCAGATTTATCTGATATTTTACTTAATTTATAAAGAGCATATGACTGTTGATTAACCCGTTTACGTTCGTTCGTTTGAATATAATCTATATGATTTTTCCAGTTTAGCTTCCTGTCAATATGTAGTCCTAAAAATTTTATTACTTCTATTTCTTCAATTGTAGTTTTTGGAATGTTATATTAAAATTTTCATTTGCTTGATATCTTTGTCTAAAGTTCATAATTTTTGTTTTTGTCAGATTTATTTTTAAATTATTATTAGAAAGCCAATCAATTGTATTTGTTAAAAAATTATGTATTTCGTTATTAAGATTCGAATTTACATGGTTGCCAGTAAATAAAACCGTACTATCATCGGCAAAAAGAGTCATTTGATGATTAGTTATACATGGTAAGTCATTAATGTATACAAGAAAAAGTAGGGGGCCCAGGACGCTACCTTGTGGCACCCCAAAATAGATATTGTTGTATTGAGATCAGAGATAAACAATCTCGTTTTTTAATATTGGACATACTCTATTTATTTGCGTAGCTTGTTGTCGCTCAGTTAAATAAGATTTTATTAAGTTATTAATATTTCCTCTAATGCCATATTTGTGTAATTTATTAAGTAAAATATCATGGCAAACGTGATCGAAAGCTTTTGTCATATCTAAATATATATAGCTACAGCAGCCTTGCGATGGTCCATATTAGTGATTACAGTATTAAGAAAATTATACACCGCTGTATCTATTGATTTTGTTTTACGAAAGCCATACTGTTCGGGTGCAAAGATCTTGTTAGTTTCGAGAAAAGAGTATAAAGAAGAATAGTAAACTTTCTCGTAGATTTTCGAAAATATAGGAATTAACGCTATGGGTCTGTAACAATTTATGTCTCTAATATCTCCCTTCTTGAACATCGGTTTTATTATAGTGAACTTCAGTTTGTCTGGAAAAATACCGTACTCTATACTCAAGTTAATGGTATAACTTAAGATTGGGGAAAGTATATGTGATACATCTTTTACTACCCTAACTGTAACCTCATCGTAACCAGTACTGAAAACATTCTTCAAAGAATTAATTATTCAAGAAATACTATTTACTCCTACAGGTCCCACAAAAATTGAATTTGATTGACTATTTTTTGTTAAGAATGGGGTTGTATATGTATTGATATCGCACCTAGCTACATTAGTAAAAAAAATATTAAATAATTGCGCTATATCCTTTGGGTCTGAAACTATTTGATCATTGTTTTTAATAAAATTAATATTCTCCTTAAGTTTAGTGTTTTTGTTTTTATTTATAATTTTCCATGTAGCTTTAGATTTGTTAATAGATTTTTAATGTAATTGCTATTTTGTGATTTTTGGGTAAGAATCAATACAGATTTGTATCTCTTAGCGTAAAATGTCCACCGGTTTCCCTAATACACAAGCGGGCCCTTTTACGCATATTGCGCCGCATTTTTATTAAGTAATAAACAAGGTAACCAGGTTGGCGAAAATTTTTATATGTTTTTGGGATACTAATATAACACGTTAAAAATTAGTGCAATGGATTGTGCTACTGATTCTCAACAAACTACTTTTGGCTTTGTAGTATACTAAAAATAATGTTGTATATATAACAGCGCGCGAAATTATTGAATAATGAAATTTATTTTGAGAATTATCTATTAACTTTATTATTTCTAAGGAATTATGGTTTTGTATTCGATTAAATACTACTTGTAATTAAGAGCGGGTAACCCCGAATGGAGTTGCGTCTGTCATTGCGTGTGAACTGAGAAGGTCTTGTCAAATAATTCTCTGGTTGACAGCGGTTGTGCGTTGTAGTAATTCGCAAACCCATTGGCTCTAAGTCGCTAATTAATATTGTAATCCCTAATTGTCTAAGTTATTGAAATGTCCGTATTATTGAAATATTGTAAAGTCAAGGCCATAGTCCACTTTTTGAAACAATTCTTGAAGTTTAACGCCTACCATAGAATTCCGTGATACAAGTTCATGAATAAGCAAGAGACAACAGCCGGCTATTCCGACGTCCCGACATATATTAGAGGTGGGTCGTTAACGGTTTTTGCGTTAACGAAATGAAACCGTTTCCTATGAACGGTTAACTGGTAAAAAAAGCAGTTATCGTTTTTAACTGGTTTGCAGAAACGTGCACAGATCTATACGTTAATATCCCGTTGCATTAGCGTATGTCGTTGATTCAATGACGTTGAATGTAACAGGTTAATAAAAACTTGTTTAACTGTGCGCATGTTTTGTTCGCGTCTGTCGTTGATTCAATGACGTTGAATGTAACAGGTTAATAAAAACTTGTTTATCTGTGCGCCTGTTTTGTTGGCGTCTATAGTTGATTCAATGACGTTGAATGAAACAGGTTGATAAATTTAACTAGTTTTGCGGTAACGAGAAAACGGTTGACTCGTTAACAGTAGAAAAACAGTAAAAAAAAAACGGTTCGTTGATTCAACGCCCACTCCTAACATATATATTTATATACATTCACGCCTATCGCTATACTTGGCACAATCGAGACTCCCGGCTAATATCACTTTACTCGACCCGGGGATCGAACCCGAGACCTCAGCCCAGCAGTCGTTCCACGTACGCAATTACAACTGCGCTACAAAGGTATAATAAATTATTACCTATATAACAATCAGTGAAATGTATATATGCGAATTTATATAAAATTCATTCATAATCTATACATCATTATATAACTTAATGTGTACCTTTACCCGATTTTATTTGCAATAGAAAATTGCTAACAATAACAATTTCAATATTTTATAATGTAATTTTCTTATATTAATAAGTTCAACTGTTTACATCTCTATTCACTTTTGTTTTGTTAGTTAAACTGTATTATTTTTTAATTAAACTCTTGGGAAACGCTGACACATTATCCATAAATAAGAGGTAATTAAATGTCGTAAACGTTGGTATCCCCATAATGTGTATTATGCAGCCATGTTAAATTTATCTAAAATTGTCATGGACAGCTAAATATCTAAACAGCGGCAAATGACATTTAAACATCTTCCGCATTTGACTAGGTAATACAAGAAATTTAAAATTGGTTTTACATAGATTTATACTACTTCTGCAGCAAGGAATGCCTAGAAAATGGTATACTATTAATATTTTAAAATTATTTTTAATAAACTTGATAAATAGTAACGTAAAATTGCTACTTACGAATAAAACATTATATTTTCATATTTTCGCTTATTTATTCAACACGTTCTAAACACTTAAATACGACGCGAAATGTATTCAAACACAATTTATAATTATATATTTCTACAATCACGGATATATATTTGTTGACATTCAGACTATCTGACCAAGAATAACAAAAGTCAATCAAAAAAAATGTGAAACTCACTTCCTAACATATATATATATATATATATATATATATATATATATGTTATGATAAAATATCGATATTATGATTTAGAAATATCGATATTTATTACTAATATTTTTTTGGACGATATTTTGATATTGAAATATAGATATCGGAGATAGATATTTATACTCGTAAATTATTGAAACTACTACATCATCGTCAACTTAATCTACGGTACTTTATTTACACTATAATATGTGTTTCCTCTTTCCCTATTTAATTTAGTTGCTTAGTATAGTATTCACTTAAATGTTTATAATAAATATAGTGGATTATAAACTGTGTAGCTAAATAATTTTGTAGCTCATTACCATTATGATTGTCTTTACACACTTTATATTAGCTACAATTGTATCTAAGTAGACTAAGTATATATGTAACGGAATCTTTCAACGCAATGTTCACCACCTTCAAGACATCCGATTTACTTGAATATTTACACACGTATCAAGGACCTATGATCTATAGGTTCACCAAGATAATAAAAAATATAAGGTATCATTTTAGATCATATTTTTTTATGGGGTCTTAATTTGCAATCGAATATTTTATTATAACTAGGTTTGATGCTGTTTTGGGACTATAAATTATATTTAAAAAATAGCACGCTTTAATAGCTAGCCGAACTAAAAAGTAGAAAATAATAATAAGTTCATGGCAAAAAAATATAATTTAAAAAAACTAAAAAATAACACTTTCAAGGTGTCAAATATGATTCCAAGATCTTTGAATCTAATAAATTCATTGGCGCCCCGATTCACGAAGCAAGGCTGTATGGCGTCAGGACCAGACCCTTAGACGAGTCAAAATTGTTAATAAAAGTATCGATATATCGATATTTTTTTCGGATATATCAAACTCCGATATTGATATATTTAAAAATATCGATATATCGGAAATCCGATATTTTAAAAAATATCAACTTCCCTATTATATGTCAAATTTAGTTTCAAATACACTCGAGAGGGGCGCTTCAAATAAGTCAAGAAAATAGCTGTCATTTTGGATATTTTGTATTAGATATCCGATCTGTCATCAATCATCATCATCACATAAATTTTATTTACTTAGTTAATATTTTTATTACGTGACATTGGCAAAATTGCGAGTTGTTCCTCCGCAGAGGCCATTAAAGCAAGAAGAAGAAGAAGTATTAGATATCCTGTCCATATAATAGACGTCAGTGGCTATGGCCTTTGCATTCAGCTTTCCAAAGAGCATTATAATACTACTGAAACAGCTTTCGGCTGAGGCCATTCTCTAAGTAATCTGTGGCTGAGGCAGTGACATAAAAATATTACAGCTGGGAAAAACAAAATTGTTTTGTGATAGTGTTGTCGAAGTTTTAGAAGTATCCTTCTCTATAAAAATGAGCCGAAGTCCAACCACTAATTTATCAATAGCTTCATTGGACCGTGATATAAGTGGCGATGTGGAAACAGTAACAGTGAAAAATTATTACAAAGAATTGTTAAAGTCGCGTATATTTTTAGGTCGTTATTTAGAAAGGAGATTAATCGATCAGCGTATTGGTTACCGTGATATCGTACTAATTAGTGCAGCAGAGGTCGAATTGAAGAGAGATTTATTAGATGCACATAATAAACTACGACTTGCTTGCCCCAAAACACACTGGATAGGTATAACAGATTCCGACACAGCGGGTTGTGGTAAATCCGGCGTTTGTCTTTGGACCGAAATAGAAAACCAACCATTTGGGCCATTTTGGTTTCAAGTTAAAAGTCTCAAGTTTAGAGAAGATGAAATCATTGTTACCATCAAATGTCTGAGGCATATCTCTGATGCATTTTTAGAACTAGAGCCTATATTGACCGGCTCTACAAAGAAAATCAAGGACACATCAAATACTAATCTGGATAATAGCATTGTGTCATTGAATGAAACCTACACTGAAATAGTTGGAAGCCTGAAAGGTGCTCTATCTATAAGCAATGTGAAGGAGTTCATAACATTTTTTTGTGCATTTATTATAGCAATATTTACAGGCAGTGCCTCTTTTATTAACTTTTTGGGTAATTTTATATTAGCTCTCATAAGAGAAATTTCAATATTTGTAAAAAATTCCACACCTATGTTTTTGGGGTTGTTGGATTTCTTCAGCAAAATTATTGGAGGTTTTTATATATTGCTTGCTATGTTTTTCAAGCAAAATGTTCCTACTCCGACAAATAAAAGAGCTGTTGCATATTATGACAGACCGAGTAGATCTAACTATCAATATGATGATAGGCATTTTGACTGATAATATAATAAATGGTTAAGTTTTAATCATTTAGATCTCATTGAGAGTGTTAAAAGATATTTATTTTGTAAAGAGTCTCTTTATTATTCATAATAATGCATTGTACAGATATTTAATAATCATGCAAACATTCCTCATTACATTTTCCATAGTATACAACATATTTTACATAGAAGCTGTATTGTTGAAGTTTTATTTTTTAAATGTGTTTTAATTATTTTTAAATATCACAAAAAAACTGTAAATGGAAAAAGTATTTAATAACCTTTGTATTATTACAAGTAACCTTTGCGGTGATGATTATTTTGCCTTGTGATGTATTTTCACTGACATTATATTGCTTTTATTAGACACTGTTTCATTCATCAATTGGTACAAATATTATGGGATTTTTTGAGTTCACTGAAAAGAAAGTAATTATTGGTGATATAAAAGTTATTTTAAAAAACTAGTTGACTATAGGTCTATTCTGCATGTGAAATATTCACTAAAACAAACCAATTAGAATCTTTTAACTGTCATCTAATGCCAAAAAATAAACATGTATCCATCTTATCTTTACAACATTTTTTGATTTGGGAAGTAAACTTGGAGTTTCCCAGTCTGAAACTACGAGGTATACATACAAAGGTGACAGGATAGAAAACACCTTTATTCTATCCTATTTTCAACAGACTAAAATATAGGTGGGTCCTTTGTAGACAGGGAGGACTTTGAAGGCACAGAAGGGAGCTTACAACCAAGACCAAGACATCTAATGTGTGTGGTTGTTGTGAGACCTAAAGTCTCTTGTAGTCCCTGATACCCACATCACAAGACTCGTATCTTAGTGTGGGATTGGGGCTATGTGTGACTGTTGGGTGTTAGTTGTTATTATTATTATCTAAGGTAAGCAAAGTCTTGGGAATTTTTAAACTAATAGGGCCACACTGCAAGCAACTACTGTGGTACAACAACTACAACACTACTGGTACTATCCCACCATTGTTTTAAATTAAACTGACTGGAATTGAGAGTTTACTTTAGGGTTTTATTCAGTGACATTTTTGGATTCATATAACCTAGGGTTACCAACCCTGAATTACAAAAACTAGGATTTGAAGTAAGACAATCCAGGATTTGAAATAAGACAATCCAGGATAATTCAGTTTAAAAACAGGATGCGTCTTTGTTTTACAATAGTGCGGGCAACGCGTACACTCGCAAATGAGGCCACCCTTACATAAGGATTGCAAAAGTGGCGTGCTAATTTTAAAATTCAGGGCCTTATCAGGGTGGTTTAAAATCCCAGGACGTTGCTAAACTACCCAGGAAACCCCCAGGACACTAAAACCAAGTCATGGCAATTCTAGTAAAACCTCTGCTTCCCAATGCTCATTCTTTTCCTTTAGTAGTTGACAATACTCCCATTATTATTCCTTGTACAGTGAGTGCTCATGTGGGCTGAAGATTGGTTACCACCAGATGACGCCTGCTCTATTCTACCCTATATATTAAAAATAAATTCCGTTTCCATGGTACCAATATGCTCCTATAAATTCATGCCGATGTATAAAATACTTATGAGTTAAGGCCGCTATTTAATTAGATTTTTATCAGGTATAATTAATAGTAAAAAAAAACACAAAAATCATTACCCTTCCTCTTAGATGGTTGACGAAATTTCGTAGGTGCCAAGGCTAATTTAGATTTATCGATTTTTTTGTGTTTATTTTTCTTAGGATTCGGCACTTGATTTTTTTCATTCTTCATTGATATTGGCTGAACGTAAACCACAAGAATATTAATATTGGATTAGTTTACACACTAACTATTATTATCTCTTACATTATTACATAAAATCTTGTGTAATGAAAATGTAAAAATACCCGATTGGTAAATGGTATTCTAATTAGTTTAAATTACGCTAATAACGTAATAAAATTGTGAATCAAACGTAATTTCCGGCGCTTACAGAACATGTTCGTTAACCAAGCTTGTCCCCTATTACATCATGGGTAAGCTTAACCAATAAGCTTGGCAAAAGGTAAGTGTGCTGGTAAACACCTCTGCCTTCCCTTCGGGGATTACAGGCGTGAGTGCGTACGTCAAAAGGTATAAAGAGATAAAGGCAAATATAAATAAAAAAAATGTTTACTACCTCTGTAGCTGTATCAGCAATTATCATCGTTTTTGGTAACTCAGGTTCCTCACGGTTGGTCTTCGCCACAATATTATTCAATATGTTCGTTATTAGAATGTTTATTTCGCTGTTGTCGTACTCCAAAAGCATATTCTTAAAAAGAGATAAAAGCGCAGGGAGAAATAATGTCAGTTCTTTCTTTCCAATATCTTTATTACTTAAAATGTGGAGTAAGTCTAAATATGTAAAAACTTCCTGCAGGGTCATGTATTGTCGAAACTGCACCAATGCTTTGATGGTTTTGTTGCCAAAACCTGTAAATAACAATAACCAAGAAGTGAAATAAAAGCTACAAAATTTAAATAAATAACGCTGCAGTGTCTGGAGTAAACACAGAGCCGTACTTAAGGTAGAGCAATGGGGCCACTGATCGAGCTTATGTAAGAAGCCGCAAATTCAAATTCTGTTGTCTTTGTTGTGAAACATCATATAATAATCAACCGTGGAGCCAATTGGCACTAGTGTAAACTATAGTCTTCTACCCATAAGGTGGGCTATGAGAAGTTAGTAGTCTCTGAGAGTTTATCTTATTGATAAATGTGACGCTGGATTTAAGTTCATAATATTTTATGCCATTAAAATCTTTTACAATTGCCATAATTTTGCTGGTGGTAGGATATTCATATCCGCCCGGATAGCAACCACCGTACACAGGGTGAAAAACCCGCCATAGTGGCACACGCAAGTGTGTCGCGTTCCGGGATCAGCCAGTGTACATCCGGTTTTTTGGGGGTCTAGAGTTGGGGTACAATGTTTGGCCATTTTGCGGCCTTCTGAGTACTCTGACAATAGACCCTCGACCGCTTCTTCACCTTCTTGCCCATGGCGTAGTGTGAAGGAGCAGGCCGGCATGATTGTGTTGAGTAGCGGGGGATAGATCGTCTCTCGCTACTCGATACTCTAATTGGACCGTACTGCGCTTACCATCAGGTGAAGTGCGGTCACTTTGCCGTGCTAGGATTAAAAAAAAAAAAAAAAATTGTACATCAGGGTAATGAAACATTTGTGAAATTAGGTACCTACCTATATGAAAATGCTTCGAAATGATGCTGTTATATAAATTTATTTACAATAGTGGAGACTTTGGGTTTCATATAAATTCTATATGGTCAGTTTGAGATGTAACAAATTGGCACTGTTTTATCGGAATGTTAACTAGCTTCCTAGAAAACTTCGCATTACCTTCTTCCACAGGCTTGCAGTAGTACGTGACATTAACGTGTTGCGACATTGATGGGTGTAACAGGTTCAGTGTGGCGTTTAAAGATTCCATTGTATCGAATTCTAGTTTCGTTGACTTTTTTCTCATAAGTCTTTTAATATCGTTAGTTATTTTAGAATTATACTTTAGATATCGTCGCCCTTCTTCTAGCTGTGCCAATCTGTATAGAAAACCTGATGCTAAAGCCTAAAACAGAATATTTTATATTCTTATTATGCTCGTATTAAAAATATATAATATCAATTTGTATTTATGTTTGGAGCCCTAACTTCGACTCACTTACCATACGAAACCCGACAGTAAACTGTCACTTTACGTTGGTTTTCTGTGAGACAGTGGTACGACCCCGGTCGAGCCGGCCCATTCATGCTGTAGACAAATATGTCTACAGCGTGGCTCTACCACTTTTTTTTTAGGTTAAAAGGATGCAAACGGGCAGGAGGCTCACCTGATGGAAAGTGATCACCGCCGCCCATGAACATCTGCAACACAAGAGGGCTTGCAAATGCGTTGCCGGCCTTTCAGGAAAGAATATGCTCTCTTCTTGAAGGTTCCCAGGTCGTAACGATTCGGAAAGACCGCCGGCGATAACTGGTTCCACAGAGTGGTTGTGCGAGGTAAAAAATGCCTTAAAAATCGCGCTGTTGTGGAACGTTGGACATCAAGGTGGTGTGGATGGAATTTCTGATTTGTGCGCGATGTCCGATGGTGAAATTTAGCCGCGGGGATCAATCCAAACAACTCCTCGGAACACTCCCCGTGATAAATGCGGTAGAAGATGCAGAGTGATCCAACATCTCTACGCAGAGCCAATGGATCCAGCCGATCGGAAAGAGTTTGATCGTCGATAACCCGAGCCGCCCTACGTTGAATGCGGTCAAATGGAAGTAGCTGGTACTGGGATGCTCCCGCCCAGAGATGAGAACAGTACCTACTCCATGTGGGGCCGAATTTGCGCCTTATAGAGATTTAGGCGTTGACCCGACGTGAAGTACCGTCTCGCCTTGCTGAGCACACCAAGCTTCTTTGAACTTTGCAAAGATATTGTAAATAATCGTAAATATCTATTAATAAATATTTCCTGCACATATGTATCACAATATAGATATGATTATGTTGACAAATAAGTTTAATAATTCTAAAATTACCTACAGCTTTCGTCACTGAGACCACTATCTTGTGGATATTATTAAAACATTCGATGATATAAATATGTGAACAAACCTGCGTCATAGAATCTCCGTAGTTTTCATATTTACAAGGCCACGATATACATGCAGTAACTAACGACTGTTCTTCAAACACATTGCATACATCAGCATGAGATATGCCTTGTATTATCTCTACTTTCTCTGTATGAGAAGATTCCGCTAGTCCCTATATGAAAAAGTTTAAGGGAACAATGAGTACCTATGTAATTATTAGACTGCTGATGGTAGGGTTTCAAATCCGTCCGGATAGCCACCAGTAAAAACCACCATAGTGGCACACGCAAGTGTGTCGCGTTCCAGGATCAGCCAGTGTACATCCGGTTTTGTCGGGTCTCTAGAGTTGGGGTACGATGTTTGGCCGTTTTGCGGCCTTCTGAGTACTCTAACACTAGACCCTCGACCGCTTCTTTAGCTTCTTGCCCATGCCGTAGTGTGAAGAAGCAGGCCGGCATGATTGTGTTGAGAAGCGAGGGATAGATTGTCTCTCACTACTCTATCCTCTAATTGGACGGCACTGCGCTTACCATCATGTGCAATGTGGTGCAATCTGGAGCTTTGCCGCGCCAGGATTAAAAAAATATATACATTATAATAATATCAGACAAACATTATTATTATTTGATATCCATTTGATAAGCCTTGTTGAAATTATCCTCGCATTGAACAGAGCTTAATTGCCTCATAACGGTGAGAGTATGAATGCAATTGCAAAAATTGTCTCTTGCTTTTTATTACTGCACTTGGTAGGAAAAAGGAATTTCTAGTACACATGAACCGAAATATACGAGGTGTTATGTCTGGTGTGCGTTAAGGTAGAATTCAGACTATAGAAGGTACAGTTAGTTGGTTAAAGCGACTAAATGATTGTGCCATCCGATAGAAGAATCAGATATACGCCTGATGTGCTCTTTAGAACATAGGTACGTCATTATGCTGCTCGAAGGCGTAGACGCCGAGGCGATGGCAGAAGTCACCCCGGTCCTGCGTAGGGGCACGTAAGTTTGCAGGGGATTCATTAATGGTCATCTCTTGATGAGCTATTACAGCTTAGCACTGAAGGGGTACCGGCGTGTTTCTTTTGGAGGTCCCGGAATCCTTCCGTAGTGCAGAAAGAGACAACCATGGGGTTTTTAGCCGGTAAAAAATTTGGCATACGTCATAATAAAAGGAAACCAAGATGAATTTCGCTATTAAAAAAATACTGTATCGGTGGCGCTTTAATTGCGCATGCGTTACGACTGCTGTGCTAAGGTCTCGGGTTCGATCCCCGGATCGGGTAAAGTGATATTGGGTTTTTCTAACTAGAAATTCTCAGATTAGCCTGGAGTCTGGAATTTGTGCCCGGTATGGCGATACTCGCCCTCTTATCACATTATGGGACCGTAATAAATTCGGCGAAAAGTGGCTGTACGCATACCTCTGCCTACCCCTTCGGGGGTTGCAGGCGTGAGTTTATATGTATATATTTAAAAAAAAAGGTACGTAATTATGCTGCAGATGGACTACAACACGGTGACTCCGGTTTCATATAGTTATTCTGATATTATAAAACCACGAGATACGATGTGTTACGTACTTCATTCAGAAATATTAAAGCCTTTTTGCCATATCCACCGTTCATGTACAGAAACTTTTTTAATATTCGCATATTTTTTATGATTTCCCCAACAGAGCTCGTGTAATACTTGGTGTCCTCGTTAAAGTGGATAATAAAATCATTATATTCTTGTTGATTGAGACAGTTGCATTTTCTTGTTAATCTTTTGTATATAGAGCAGTCGTCTTCATCCTGAAATATAAAGAATATTTAGGATACTAATCTTGACTTCATAATAATTACCGGTAAATGTATTTCATTCGATATGACACATACATTTAATGCACGTGTAACAGGATTTTCAGTTTTTATTAAATTTA
This sequence comes from Laothoe populi, assembly GCA_905220505.1. Lineage (NCBI taxonomy): Eukaryota > Metazoa > Arthropoda > Insecta > Lepidoptera > Sphingidae > Laothoe > Laothoe populi. The sequence continues at coordinate 6,628,797 of HG992158.1, read as the reverse complement.
TAGCTACAATGTGAAAGTGTACGATGGATTTATGTCAAACAGAACTTTGTTACCTACCTCTATGAAAATTGCATCCAAATCTTTTGTTTGTGTTTCCAATTTTTTTATTGCACTTGCACCTATTACATCAGTTACTGTCTTAGCCTAAAATTGATAATTTTATATTAATTCATATGAACTAGTACGTACATTCACAATTTTAAACATAAATAAAATTAATAATAAATAACACCCAACAGTTACACACACAGCCCCGACCCCACACTAAGATACCGAGTCTTATGTTGTGGGTATCAGAGACTAGCGAGACTTTCGGTCTCGACACCCAGACCCCACACACTAATATCACAAACATTTGTCCCCGTGTGGGACTCGAAACGACATCGTTTCACAGCCGGCTACTCTCCAACTGCGCCACGGAGGCTGTCAATCTTTTCGACTTTCTTTTCGTTTTATGTATTACTAGCTGTTGCTCGCGGCTCCGCCCGCGTGGAGGTCATGTTTGGGAAAAAAAGTATATCTTACAAAATACCAATTTTCATGTTTTTAACTAAAAGGCCAAATACCCATTTTCAAAAATTACGGATTTTCATACAAACTTTCTTCCCCTATTTTACCCCGTCAGGGGTGGAATTCCAAAAAAACCTGAAATATATATTTTTTGTTTTTAACTAAAAGGCCAAATACCCATTTTCAAAAATGACGTATTTTCATACAAACTTTCATCTCCTATTTTACCCCCTTAGGGGTGGTATTTCCAAAAACCCTTCCTTAGTGGATGCCTACGTCATAAAAGGTACCTACTGTCAAAATTTCAAGTCTCTAACCCCAGCCGTTTAGGCTGTGCGTTGATCGATCAGTCAGTCAGTCAGTCAGCTTCTTCTTTTATATATACAGATAAAAAAAATAGACAAAACATACATTATCCGGAGGTTCGTTACTTTCAGGTATTGAATTTGAGGTATTGTAAATATGGGCGTCATTTTGTAATGGTGCTTTCGAGTGAGTCTTCAGCTGAATTTCTTCCAGTAGGCTTAGTAGTTTCTTAGTGCTATCTTTTAGCTTCAGAATAGAATTCTTAAAATATTAAATGAAATACATATTAGAATTAACATTTTAAAACATATATACAGCAGCTCTAAATTTGACGAGATTGCTACACGGCGCCCCATATTCATAATCCACTATCCAAATCCAAGCGAAAAAGTAAGGAGAAAACAAGATCGTGAAGCTCATAACAAAATACAGTATAGTGGTTCTAGTGTCGACATTTTAGCGATTTCGTTACCAGATTTAGGAAATTAATTTATGACTTATGGTGAACTAGTCACTGCCAAGTATGCAATAAGTCACAATACGCCGCTCCAGCGTCCCTTATTTTTGGTACTCTGAGCGGCTACGACCGTTTACGTTGGCCCTGCTTATAAAAAACCGTGGTATGTACTAGATGACTGAGGTAAGAACGAAATCCGATCCCTGAATAGAGCGAGAGAAGAAGCCAACCTGACGAGCGAACTCCAATAGTTGGCGTAGTTGACCCACATTTCAGGGGAGTAGCTACCACCGTATCAGCCGTATCAATGATAGGAGCCCCCGCGCTACCGAGGCCCAGAACGTGTGTAATCCACAATCTCAGTTTAACTCTTTACCCTTAATTTGGGCCCCCAAAACATATTTTGATACAGGGCCAGTTTAAGGCAAGCTACGCCATTACCACATACATGTATACACAAATCAAAGTCAAATATCCATTTCACATACATATATCCTTATCATATTTGCAAAGCTACTGCAGAACACATTAATAGAAAAGGAAACAACCGAAAGAAAAAATATGATGCGATATTGTGTTTTATGTGCAATATTTAAAAATAATCTCTTACTAATTTTACACGGCAAAATGGCTCTTCAATCTCAGCGCATTCCACATTTCTTACTTCCACGGTAGTCCCTTGCGGTGCGTATTCGTTGGTTTTTCGTGACAGTGACCCAAGCCTTGATATTTGTGTACCAAAAGTTACAGACTCAGGCTTTTTAGCCTTTTTTGTTTGTGATGCAAATGTGAAAGGATGTTTATCGAAATAATCACCTAAATTAATTTCTTTGCTCACCCCGTCCGAATATTTTCTACTAAACAGACTAAAGCTAATAACGGACGAATTTTCAGAATCATTATCTTCGCCACTATATATATCCATTGTTTGGTTTTATTTATTTCACACACAATATGAAAGTTGTATATTTGTAATTTAAGTTATATTTTAAATTAGATGATATAAATTGTAGAAAAGAAATTAATGTTACTTGAAAATCTTACATACTATTTTATTATTTCAACAAACTTGTTAGAACATTATAAATCTAGCCATTTTTTAATTTTTATGCCAAATTTATGTACTTATTGTCAAATATACCTGAACTGTCACCATATACACAAGCTCACGCCTATATCCCCGTATGTGTAGGCAGAGGTGCATTTAGCACCTCGCGGTTCGCTAATCCTATTTTCGCTTCAAGATAATATTATTATAGAAGCCTATCGCCGAATCGAGTATAAGTTTCAATCCCGGGCAATTAAAGTATGATATTTGCGAACAAAAACTCGTAACAGAAATTGTACTTGCTCGATTTGGGATTTGAATGCATGAGCCCACGGTTTTCTCATGCTATGTATATTGCCACTAGACAAATGAAGTGATACCATTAAAATTTAATTTAAATTTAGATAAAACATTTCTCAAACCACACGTACAATAATAAGCATGGAGACTATATTTTGAGGAGTAAGAGTTTAAAAGCGACCTTTATCACACCAGTTGTTACGCTAGCACTATTGTGGTCGGTTTTTGAGTTGTAATTTGCTGCATACAGCTGAACACTTTTGCAACTCGTCCTCCATATAAGATGGTGCGCCCTCTAATCTCCATGTTTCTAGGGGTACCCAAACTAGGCTTGGTGCTTGCTTGATGGTTGGTCTGTTTATTGGGATACCAAATAATTGGAATATAAAAGTGAGCCCTAAATATTTAAATGAAGACATAGATAGGTTTTATTTCAAATAAAATAAACGGTAAAATATTATGGTGCTATTCCATTTAGCAAAAATATGCATTTTTCAGAAATAAATTAGGCAAATGAGTTGGCAACACTGAAATTAAATTCAAAGTTAGAACTTAAAAGTTTATTATTTCCGTATGAACATAGATATTAAAAACTCTTTTCTTTTATAATTGTTAGTATAAGAAAGAGCAGTAAAAGGCTTCTTGTTATTCATGAATGAAACTATAAACTAAATGAATAATTATAAAAGAAAAGTGAACGAGGAGAGTCCCTGTGATTCTGACAATGATTGGACCAATTCATCCGATGACTCCAAATATTCTGATTCCGAAAGGTAAATATAAAGAAGCATTTTTTTTAAATCCTTGTATATTATTTTTAATATTTTGTGCTCGTAGTTCAGTTCCAGAATGGGATTCAGACGTTGGCGAAGATGGTGAATTAGTTTATATAAAGCTTAAACCTGTTGAAGTGAATAAAGAAAATAAAACACCTTTGTTAGAAAATTACGAAACATATATGCCGAGGAGTAATTTCAAAAGGTCGTCTACAAGAAGATCTACCAGAGGTATGTTTTATAATAATTAAAGTAGAAAGAAACTATTATTTAAAAGGAAAATTAACTAAGAATAAAATGATCATGCATGTAAAAGAAATTGTTTAATTTATTATTTTTATACATTGTAGGTAGAATATTTAAAGTTTTAAAAGCACACAAAACAAAGAACTTTGATGGAGTATCAAAAAAACATTCTGAGCAAGGGACAACTTCTCAAATTCAGAATATCAACAAAAACTATCATGATGATAATTATAAATTTATTGTTGTTCAGGTAACTATCACGAAATATTGTATTAATTATTTAAAACATGTATCAATATAATGAAATATGAGTAATTTTCTTCTGTGGTGATATAGACTGATGGTTCTATAGTTTAGTTGATAATAATGTTAAAATCTGGCATAAGTATAGTTAAAACAAGAGCCAAACCTCTGGATAAATTCTTATAAGTAACTTATTAAAAAGTATATTCAAAATCAGTATATTTAAAAATTTAATCTTTATATTTTTTAAAATTGAATATACAGTGTAAACTCTATATAGCGACACTGAAGGGACTGTGCATTTTATGGCGTTATAGAGAGTTGTCGTTAAATGGAGAGAAGAAACATCAGAATTAGAAAAATAAAAAGTTTATTTCTGACTATTGTTAGTAGTTATGTGCATAAAAAAGAATGTTATTTGAACGCTATTGAGTATAGTCTGTTATTTTTGTCTGACGTCTTTTGCTGCACCAGTAATTTTGTTGTATTTTTTTAGTTATTTTATTAATATCTAGCAATACTGAGGCATCTTGGTTATAAAGGAAATATTTTTCCAATAATTTTGCTGCTTCCAGAGCTTCTTTAATGCTCGGCGGAAGCTCAGGCTCATCCGTCTCATCTTCTTCATCACCTTGTTCTTGATCCTCAGTTTTTCTCACTGAATCCAAAATTTCTTCGTCTGTGAGTGAAGCCGTTGTAAGCAGGCGGTCGTCCACTTCAATGTAGGTTTGAAGATTTACCGTATTTCCTGCCATGTTGAATTGTTGAGTCACATTTGTATCAACACTTCGTGCTTCCCCACTTATTTTACCATAGTTGATATGATGACGCTGCTTGAATTTTCCGAGCCATCCTTCTGATGCTTTGAAAGAAGTTAAACCAAGTTCAGCAGCAAAATTCTCCGCCTTAGCTTTCACGAGCGGCCCCGAGATAGGCATATTATTCTGGCGCTGTCGATGAAACCATGATAGTACAGCTTTATCCAAATCTTCGTATATAGGTTTCTTTAATTTTTTGGAAGATTTTCCCTCGCCCGCAGCGTGGAGGATTTTTTCTTTATTTTTCCATATTGTGGACACGGTAGAGCGACTAAATCCAAAGCGTTTGCCAACATCACTTATCTTCTCTCCCGTTTCTATTGCGCGTATCAGTAAAACTTTTTCGTCAATACACAGTGATTTTCTTTTAGTAGCCATGTTTACAGTTTGCAAGTTTGTGAGCAACTAAGAATATGATAAGGTATAGATAATCCATGACTCCTAGTTATGAATCATGGTCAATAACAGTCTACACGTGCAAGCAATCCCAATTTGTAAACAAAAGAATGAATTTCTTAGAAAGTTCGGTATGCATGATGCCGACAGTCGAGTTTATTGCGGGCTAGGATAATAAAGCGACAATAGATCGTACACAGCTGCGCAGTTTTTACTAATTTTAGCAACTTAATTGTTGTCGTTATTGAGAGTGGGTGTAATGCTATATAGAGTGAAACATTGTATGAAAAACAAGCTAAACCAACCAAAGCCAATTGTTTTCGACGCTTAAGAGAGTTTGTCGTTAAATAGAGTGACGTTACATGGAGTTTACACTGTATATACTGTTATAATTCCAGGTTAGCAAGAACATGATATTCAGCAGCGAAAAGAATTGTCAAATAGAAAGATTATTTGGAATAAGTCTAGAAACACATTCAGATAAGAAAACCCTAGTTGTGGTTGATTTTTTAACAGAAGCTAGATCAATATACATGTCAAAAGTTAAGAAGGGCTACTATCTACACAAAATAAATGGAATTGAAGTGAACACTTATAATATAAATAATGTTTTACAAATAGTTGCAGATGATCCGAGCACACCAAAATTAACTTTTCAAATGCCAACTGACGAACACATATTCAATATAGAAAATTTACTTACTATGAAAAATGCTCCTGATAATAATCTCACCCATATATTGAATGAATCAATGTGCTCAGTTTTATATATTTGTTGTAACGACATAGAATATAACAGTAATGATGATAAAGGTGTCCTATACTGCTATCCTAGACCGTTTAACCAGAATTTCCTGTACAACACCAGAGGGGCATATGTAACTTTGAATCATCTAGCTCCAAAATCACTTGGAACTAGTGAACCGATCAGCTCTACAATACTGTATGATAACAGACTTATAAACATCACATACACATCACATTACAGTGATTTGTTGCTGATCGCTTTTCCGAATAATGAGGTGGATTTATTTTGTGCCAAGAAACTGGTTGTAGATATTGTGAAGATGTTAGAGTTTCTGTATGGATCTCTCAAAACATGTTTTACAAAGCCTTACAATGTTGATAAACTTGACGGTCTGTTTTGTCGAATATATGTGACATTGCTGTTCAGTAATGGTAATAAAGCAAGTAGTATTCCTGTAGAGTATGTGTTAGCAGCGCATTCAATTACCTTACCATTAGAAGTAAGAGTGCAAGTGGATGATGCTATAACAGAGCTAGAGGCTGCCGATTACCGTGAATGGGTTTGTACCTAATAAACATTTGGCCTTCTTTCTGACCTGCCCGTCTACTGTTAATATTTTCTTGCATGGGTGCTTTCAAGCCATTTATACGGAAGAAGGTGAGACATTATGTCAAAAATTACTTAATATTAGGGTACTTAATATACAAATAGTGCCAACTTTTAAATCACACTTTAAGGAGTAAATAATGTTTATGGAATTTGTTAAGAACTGCTTATATATAATTCTTTGTATATAGTATATTAGTTTTAGATGGATGGTGGTGGTAATGTTTAAGTGTTAAAAGTTAAGTGTCACTATTATTTGATCAAACATGTCAATAAGTTGTTGGTAGTCTTACAACAATTATATCCAAATTCATACATACATATACACTCACACCTTTAATCCCCGAAGGGGTAGGCAGAGGTAACCAGTACACCCACTTTTCGCTGAATTTATTTCGGTCCCATAATATGATAGGGGGCGAGCATATCGCCATACTGGGCACAAATTCCAGACTCCGGGCTAATACTGAGAATTTCTGGATAGAAAAACACAATATCACTTTACCCGACCCAGGGATTGAACCCGACACGTCAGCACAGCAGACGTAACGCATGTGCAATTATAACTGCGCCACCGAGGCTGTCATATTATATCCGAGTGTAATATTTTAACACTTAAAGATTTTTCTTTTTTAGACTGATGACATAGAGAATTTTCAAAGGCTATATACTGTAATCGGCTCCAGTTTGTATTACTCTGGCCATCTACTCAGTTCACATTTGCAAGATGAAGATCTGAAAGAAATCAATGCATTTTTAAAATTAAACGGAGTGTTAAAATTGAGTTGTGTTAAAGAGATGGAAAAATTTGTAATGTGGAAAGAAGTATTTATTCATGAACATAGAAAACAGAGCAAGAATGATGGCCATGATTATAGGTAGTGTGAGTTTTCTTACATTATTTTTTTATTCTGGCACGGCAAAGTAACTACTCTGCACCTGATGGTAAGCGCAGTGCTGTCCAATTAGTGTATCGAGTAGCGCGAGACAATCTATCCCTCGCTACTCAACACAATCATGCCGGCCTGCTTCTTCACACTACGCCATGAGCAAGAAGGTTAAGAAGCGGTCGAGGGTCCATTTACATTTATCGCTAACAAGCATGTGTGTCCATAATATTTGAATATGCACATGCATGCAATAAATTTTTAAAATTTTTGGATGTTTGCAATGTTTAAAACAGTACTTGGTTAAAATCCTACTCTATGCATATATTTGTATTTTTTTCAGAATCCCAGATGGCCGATGGTTTCTTTTAGTAGTAGGCAAAGGTCATTTCATATTGTCCACTTTGATGGAAGCAGGTGGATGTACTGAGGATGTAAGTGAATTTCATGCATTTGTTTAGAATTACATTGAACTCAAATTCCTTCCTTCCTATTAGGATACATCCAAATCAGAAAAGCGTGTAGTAAAATGATGTATATTTGATAAGTTATAAATTGATGTCACTTGTTAACCGACTTCAAAAAAAGGAGGAGGTTCTCAATTCGACTGTATGTTGCTTTTTTTATTTTTTATTTTTGTTACCTCGTTTCTCTGTACTGTGTGAACCGATTTCGACCATTCTTTCTTTGATTGAAAGCTGGTGCTTGTCATTTGGTCCCATAAAAATATGGTGAAGATCTGATGAATATCTTCGGAGCTGGAGAGGGTAACTCCTTAAAATTAAGTAGTATTCCAGTGGTTCTTTTTGCATTACGTTCATTATAAAAGTTAAGTTTCAGTGAGAGAGGGTAAAAGGGGTGGGGGTGAGGGAGGGGGGTGATAAAATTAAAATACACGTAAATTCTAATATCTTCAGCAGCTTTTAACCGATTTTATATAATTTACCACTAAAAAGCAAAAAATAAATTATTACTTTTTAAATAAAAATTAAACCGCCTTCAAAAAAACCCAGACACAACTAAAAAGCAAAAAATAATTGGTTACATTTAAATCAATTAGTTATATGCAATTAAAATCAATTATTTGGAGTCGGTGCCAGCCAAAACATGGAAAAAACAGAATAATCAGGCATACAAAAAATATAAAATAGATCCATACTTGGTTTTTATAAATCTAAAAGTAAAGAAAACAACACCGGCACCGACTCCAAAAATAATTGATTTAAATGTAACCAATTATTTTTTGCTTTTTAGTTGTGTCTGGGTTTTTTTGAAGGCGGTTTAATTTTTATTTAAAAAGTAATTACAAGTCATGTCATAACTTTTTACTATTTAATGTTTGCCACTATTCATGAAAAATGGATATATGTTTTTGAAATTATAGGTTTTGCCAAGAAAGGTGAAAATTATCAGGGCCATCTGTTGAAAGTGTAATTAACTAATTTGTTGTATTGTTAATGTATAGTTCGCGACAGGTCGACATGGCAATTTTCTAGTGATGTGGCAAAATGTAACTGGTAGTTTATATCGATATTTATTTTATTGAAACGCAAGAAAATAGGACTAAAATTAATTAAATAAGGTTTATTATAAGTAAAATATTTTATTCATCACAATCAATATCAATTATGGGTGATTTTAATTGTTTATTGGGTCCTGCTAAATTCGATTCGCATTGTATTCTGGGAAAGTTCTAAAAAGCCAGTGTAAAACGCAGCCATATCCAATGTCTGATTGACAGGGTAATTATAATAATTGTCTTTTCGTTTAATGTCACAATTTTCTAATACTTTTCAGATTAGTTCTCGTGCTTAAGAATTAATTATTGGTTTTTGTTTTAAACGTGACACGGATGCGACCGAAGTCATTTTAATACACAACGACAAAGAACAATGTGAGCGAGATCGATATCGATAAACGCGGTCCATGCGAACTCGTGCGTCGTGCAGCGCTACGACTAAGACGGCGCGGGCGATGTGCGGGTATGCGGGGTGACCCTTCCCCCGCGCCTTACCTCATACCCCGATTGCCATGTCAACCTGTCGCGAACTATAGTATTACGCGTATAGATGATTTTAGGAGGATGAGTCTAGTATCGTGTAAAACTAATTTCCTTACTATTTTATAGATTAAAATTACTAAATATTTACTTATTTCTATTTTATTATATTATGTCACTTACTACTACCAGTGCAACGTATGCGCACGGGGTCAGCTAATTACATTTGATTACTTTAATTGCGTTACAGGCTATTGGTGTGACACCACCTTCCCCATTCTATGTAGAAGAGTGTGAAAGTTGCCTGGAACTGTTATATGAGATTGGATTAGACAAGTACATGGACTCCTGGGTGCGATCCAACACACATCCGCAGATTGAAACAACGCCAGAATACCTCACAAAGTATGGTCGGAAAATTAAAGAAATTAATGGTATGTTGAGTATTATATCTGAAAATAAACAGATTATATTATTCTTCACTGTAAATATTGATCCATGAAAACAAAGTTCTGAACTAATTTATTCATGCTTTCTTAATGGGCAATTTCAATAAGCAATCTCAATCGACATTTCCAGGTCGAACCAAACCAACAGAAATAAACCAATCAAAGTATGTCATTCGTAGGCATTCAAACTTAGTTCTAACAGGCTCATTTGTCGAAACTATCTGTAGTTTAGAATTAGGATCATTTATTGAAATTGGCCGTAAATGAATAGGTTAATAGATTTTTGGTTCACAAGTTTGAGATAGACATTTATTATAGTTAATTCCGTTATTATTTACTTGCAGTACATTGTTTTACCGCTAACAATACAATTTAATATAAATGATTATGTTATTTTGCAGCACTAAAAACAGATACAACTCAAAAATCTACTCTTAAAGTATCAAAATCTCCATCTGAGACGAAGAAACGGCATAGTTCTTCAGAACATGTAAATATAACTTCAAATACAAGTGAGAACTCAATGAGTGTATATGGAAGCCATCATAATCTGTACACACAATGGTACAACAGCACGCAGAAATATCGACACTCTAACTTGGACGTCAGTTATTCAGAGGATTCTAACAGCTTGAAAAGTAACAGGTAAATACTTTTAAATACACCTAACAGTCATACACATAGTCCTGACCCCACACTAGGTGAAACCTATATCGTGGGTATCAACAACTACGATTGACTACGGTCCCACAACACCCAGGCCCGAAACAAATATCTGTCGATCACACAAACATTTGTCTAGGTGCGGGAATTGAACCCACGGCCTCTAGTTTCACATCCGGCTACTCTCTTGCTGCACCACGGATGCTGTCTTTTTCTTTTCTCATTATGTGTCTGTTCAATAAAATTTTAATGGTTAGCAAATATTTACTAAGAATAGTTTCGGTAAATAGGTTAAATCAAAGAGCTGAAGTCCATATAGTGATAACCCTGAAACGTAATAGGCAAAGTTTGTTGATAAGTTCCAATTAAGTTCCAAAAGCTTTTTTTAGGAAATAATTTAAAGATCATGTGTATCATTAAATTTATCAGGGATATCCATATATAATGCTAACATTGCAAAAGTTCATGATAAATGTACTTATTTGAGTCTATGTGAATGAGGATTGAAGGGCTCAAGGTAAATTACTTTGAGTAGAATAAATTACTAAAAATTTAGTCAATAAGCTTGTAATTGTGTTAACCTTCTTGACATAGTGGTTGAGTAACCGATTGTGAAATAAATTGCTCTATCTGCGAAATAATCGCGCCTTAATAATACTGATTGCACTATTATAAACTTTATATTGTGATCTCTTGTATAGCAACTTTATAAACCGCAGAATTAATTATTTCATTTTAGTGAAAAAAGCGAGGAGCGTGTACAAGGAAGAAGAGCAGATAGGGAACTAAGAAACCGCCATGAATCGTCTGGATCTGATTCAGATTGGGACAGACAGGTACATAACAATATCATAATCATCTACCTGCCCTTATCCCCCACTAAGTGGGGTCGGCACAAATGTAATTTAACGGTAGGCAGCGGCTTTGCTGTGCCCTGGCATTGCAGAAGTCTATGGGCGGCGGTGACTACTTACCATCAGGTGGTCCGTCTGCTCGCCTGTCTATCGAGGCACTAAAAAAATTTTTTTGTCTCCATGCAGCCCTATAATGCGTCAAATCTGCATTCCTTTCATGCGCATGTCCTCATTCACGCAATCCATCCATCTCTTTTTAGGTCTCCCACGACTCCGTCCATCCACATTCATATTGACAACCAGTCTTATCACATGCCTTTCATCCATCATCACATGCCCATACCAAGCACTCCTCATCTTTTCTACAATTGGTGCTACTTTCAGGCTTCCCCATACTCATTCCTCATTCAGGTACATAAAAATATGTGTAAATAAAATTGAAGTGATGCTGGTGGTAGAGTAAAAAAGGTTGATTGTTTACATTTCATGGTAACACTAAATATTTTGATTTGATTTGTGGGTGAGCGTATGATTTGACGTAGTCTGGACCGAAATGCCTATTTTTAAAATTAAAATAGCAATAAAATTGGAAATGTTGGTTGGAAAATTTGAAAATTGGAATAAATTGAAAGTGTTTATGGGATTTTATTTAAAAGCTAACATAATATACTTTCTTAAAGACGATTCTAAACCACCGCACTTACCATCAGGTGCAGGGTAGTTACTATGCAGTGACAGAATAAAAAAAAAATTATGACAACTTTAAAAATCAATATTATTTTTTCTTTTCTTTTCTTATTCTGACACTGCAACTGCAACAATACTAAATGTCAGAATCATGCTAGTTGCTATTCAGTAGAGTATAAATATGAATCAGGTACACCTAAACAAAAATACAATTGAACTCACAGCTGACTAGCATAAGGTCTATGATAATCTATGGCCTTTTTAATATTCTTAATAAATATGTCCATTTCAATATTTACTTGTGATATTTTTCAGGAGGGTAGCAGAGCAAGTAGCAGTATAGACATGTCGGAAATTAGGAAATCGTTGCTGAACGAAATAAATCACGTCACTGTACACAGGTATAAGACTAATTGAATATCATATTATTAATTATATATTTGTGTTTATTCTAAAAAGTTAGAATACTTTACTTACATATTTTGAGATATTTTTATATATATTAAACTAGCTGTTGCTCGCGGCTCCGCCCGCGTGGAGATTATTTTCGGGAGCAGAAGTATACGATCCAAGGAGTTGTCCTCTGCACTGAGGCACCTGTAGCGATTGTCCAGCCTCTCAGTTGTTGTGCCTGAATCTTGAGATTGCATCTAAAGAATACCTCATAAGTTTAACCTCACTTTTCCAGGGATGATTTTTCAAAAACGTTGAAACACGTATTTCTCTATTTCCTACCAAAAGCCTTAATATGAATTTTCAGATCCCTAATTTGAGGCATGATAGATTTCCCATACAAATATTGAACTCTTATTTGACCTCTTTCCCGTTGTGTTTTGAGAAAAAAGATGTCCCTCCACAGGATATAATCTATCTCCTTGCCAAATTTCATCACAATCCGGTCAGCCGTTTAGTCGTGAAAAGGTAACAAACAAACAAACGGACGGACTGACGGACTGACGGTCTGACTGACACTATCTCACTCTCTCACTCTCTCATTCTCACACTCTCTCACTATCTCACTCTCTCACTCACTCACTATTTAACTTCGTGTAAAAATGTGAAACACGTATTTCTTTATTTCCTACCAAAAGCCTAAATATGAATTTACAGACCCCTAAGTCGAGGAATTATGGATTTCCCATACAAATTATGACCTCCCATTTGACCCCTTTCAAGGTTGTTTTTTGAAGAAAAATATAGCCTATGTCCTTCTCCAGGATATAATCTATTCCCTTACCAAATTTCATTACAATCCGTTCAGCCGTTTAGTCGTGAAGAGGTAACAAACAAACAAACAAACAGAGTTACTTTCGCATTTATAGTATTAGTATGGATGCACAATACAGAATACAATCTAATGAAAAATAACATAGCTAGAGTTAGTAAGTCACTCCAAAATTACAAGTTAGATAATATAACCAAACTGCATAGCTTCCTATTATTTTGTTTTGTAATTATTTTAATATATATATTATTTTGCTCTCTTTATTGTACAGCACCGTCTACTTCTTCTACTTCAATTTCTGTCCATCCAAAGGTTGTCTGGTAGAGATCGCTATTAGCGATAAGACCGCCCATTGTAGGACCATTTAGTAATTAAGTCTTTATTATGTATGCTATGTTATTATCTTTTATGGTTATACAATAAAGTGTTGTTGTATTGTATTGTATTGTATTGTACCTTACAAAAATATAAATGACTATATCAATCTTCTCTGTGGAGATGTGGAATATGTTTCACCTCCATGGCACACATAGTCATACTTCCGACATGATAACATTATTTAATTATTTGACAGTCTCCGTTGCGCAGCGGCATGAGAGGCCGTGGTTCGATTCCCGCACCGAGACAATTTTTTGTGTGACAGACAGTATGTATAACTAGCTATTGCTAGCTGCTGCCGCGTAGACATTGCTATTTTCGTAGCGATTTAATTTTTTTAATAATAAAATATAGCTCATGTTGCTCCGGAATAATGTAGCTTTCCGTAGGTGGTTTTTTTTATTGCTTAACTAGTTTTTGAGTTCATCCATTGCATACAATTTTATAAATAAACAAATCTTTCCTATTTGTAATATTAGTGTAGATTTTAAACATATCTATTATTAAATTATGCTTTCACCCAGATTATTTAATTAATGTATATTAAATATTTTCAGAATAACAGCAGGTGAAGAAAATGTACTATTCCATTTTATACAATTGGAGTCTGAGAAAGGTGTACTGATTGCACCAGTCAAGAACATCGAGCCACAAGCTAATAACATTTTATATTCCTTCATTATCAAAACATTCCAATCTGCATGTAAAAAGATACATGAGTTATTACAACACAGTATTAGGTAAGTTTTGTACAATGATTACTCAAATACTCAATAAAATATCATATTCAGTCCTTGGTTGGATTTAATTGCATGTAATAGCATCTCTAGAAGATATATACAGGCAGTATACTCCGTCTGTATGTCTATATATGTTTATGTCGATTCTGCCAAAATAAAATTAATTTCAACGGTAAGCAGCGGCCCTGCTGTGCTCTGGCATTGCAGAAGTCTATGGGCGGCAGTGACTACTTACCATCAGGTGGTCTGCTCGTCTGCCTATCGAGGCACAAAAAAGAAGTTATGTCATGAAATTTTAGTTTTTTACCCTGCATGTGATAGTATATGTACTCACAAATTGGTAGAACACGAATTATAACATCAACACAATTTAATGTCATATAATTTTGAAGCCTTTATTATTATGACATATTTTTCTTTATAGATTCAAGAGGAATCATGCACCGTCCAACCCACTGAATAAAATTCTTGTTGCCGTGAAAGAGTATGGGATGTTGTTCCAAGCTCCTGCTGATATTTTAAATCAATGCGGAATTAACAAGAAAAATCAGGAAACATTTCAGTTTTGGGTTGTTGGGTAATAATTCTTTTGATATTAATTTTTTTTTTTGAATATCAAAATCTGCTCTGATACTGACTACTTCGGTGGCGCAGTTGTAACCGCATGCGTTGCGACTGTTGTGCTGAGGTCTCGGGTTCGATCCCTGGGTTCGGTTCTGTTCTGTTCTCTATTTAGAAATACTTTGTATCAGCCTGGAGTCTGGAATTGTACCCGGTATGGCGATAGGCTCGCGCCCCATCACATTGTGGGACCGTAATAAATTCGGCGAAAAGTGGGTGTATTGGTTACACCTCAGCCTACCCCTCCGGGGATTACAGGTGTGAGTGTATATGTATGTAAATGTTTTATTTAATATTTACGTATTCTATTTTATTACTACATTATACGTTAGATGAAGAGTCCGAAAGAAAATGCATGCTGTCGCTGCGAAATGAGAATATTTATTTAGTAAATAGCTGCGACTAGCTATTGCCCGCGGCTGCAGCTACGTGGATGTTATTTTTGGGAGAAAATGTATTCCGTCGAAAAATATCTTACATATGGCAACTAAGAAACAAAATAATTCCTAATATTACACATTTGTTGATGTTGCTAATCAACAAAACTGTTACACATCTCAGTGCTTAATATTAACATAAACGTATGGCAGGAACCCCTCTCATTAGTAGAGGAGGCCCGTGCCCAGCAGTGGGACAATGTTTAATACAGGGCTAGTATTATTTATTTTTATGTCAGGATTCACTTCAGGCTTCTCTTTATAATGAATCTACCAGCATTACACTCTAAGCTGAACAACGCGGCCATTGAAATGTTTACAATTACTTACTGCCTCGCGAACGAACCACGAATATCCCGGCTATCACTTCTACACAACTCAACTGAACTCAACACCGGAGCGCGGAAGGCACTCCGTTTTATATTAAACATTTACTACTCCCCACTTTTGTCATTATAAATGTACCCCCAACTAGTCTCCTACATACCTCCGACATACCTTCGGTATTTCTAATAATAAGAAATACCCTAATATATCTATAACAACCCAAAAATAATGTTTTTAAGTTTGTGAAGCTAAGAAGTTTTCACTTCTGACGTGCAGTTCTACGAATGACAGTTTTTTTAATTCATTTGTGTGTGTGTTGTTACAGGCGCGTGTTCAGTGAACCAGAACCGAGAGAGCTGTACATCTGCTATCACGAGTCTATTCCACAGGACCTCACTGAAGTGGGATATCTACTCTCCTATTTGGAGTAAAAGTTATATCTACAAACAAACACAGTATTAAATGTTATAACTTATAAATCTATATGATTTTTTATATTATATCCGTCCATTTTTGTGATAAATAAAATATATTAATATAGTTGATTTTTTATTTGCTCTGAAATAGAAATTGCGTTAAATATATAATCGTGACAAAAATAAGAAAAAGTCATAACAAAGATCATTTTTTTTATGGAAAGAAATGTAAGTCACTAGTTTTTAATGTCATGCAATAACCATAGCAGCAGGCCGGCATGATTGTGTTGAGTAGCGGGGGATAGACTGTCTCTCGCTACTTGATACTCTATCTGGACGGCACTGCGCTTACCATCAGTGTGGTCGCTTTGCCGCGCAAGAATAAAAAAAAAATATACTTTTTACAATGAAGAAAAAAGTTATTAGGTTTTTTCGTTTAAGACTTTTTAACCAAGATGTAGGGTGTATAGAGTTATGGACATGGCTCTTCATAATATCTGTTGATTTTTACCAATGAAAATTTTATGAGCTTGAGTTTTAGCAACCTACTTTTCATCAAACGTTTTTGGTGTAGTATTTTTCTCATAAAGCGAAAGGAAGTCGAAAAGTCATACTGGCATGGCAAAGTGACTTCACTGCACCTGATGGTAAGCGCAGTGCCGTTCAGTTAGAGTATCAAGTAACGAGACACAACTATGCCTCGCTACTCGACACAATAATGCCGGCCTGCTATGTAGCTTCTTCACACTACGCCTAAAGGACCCAGGATCATAGAAAGGATGGAACACTGTAGCTGGCAAACTGTTCCACAGCTTAGTGGTGCGGCAAAGTTACGAATTTGCTCTGCTCTTTGTTCGGGGCGGGGTAGTAGACACCACGAAGCTGTCTTTCCGCAAGCCAGTATGCGTGGTTCTGGTGTGGAAAGGAGAGGTTGTGATAAGATTAAACAAAAGGGTAGTTGACAGCACCTAAGTGAGAACCTGATAGAATTTTGTTTTTTATAATATACTGTAGTCTAAAAATATCGAAAATTCAACCAAATTGTTAGTTTATATGTGATTATTTAATATTTTCAAGAAACAAATATGCAAAAATAAAGCATTTTGTCACGTGACATGAAACACCGATCAGTCATGCATGACGTCACCGTTCGAAACATCTAAAACGCTGAGCCCAACGTCTATAGTTAATTGCGAAAGTTCACGTCACGAGACGAGAGGCCATGGCAGTTGGTAGCGTTTTGGTAGGAAAAATAAAGTTGGTTTATAAACATGTATTTAGGAAGTTTTCACGCGAGGAATGTTTATTTTGTTTACGAGAAATAATTCTGAAAAAAAAAATACTTTCTACTAGAATCAAAGTTTTATAGTTGCGCTGCTCCAGGCCACAACAAATGAGAAGAGGCTTACATAAACATTACATCACATTGCTTACATTCTATTTTAGCACCTACCTTCTTGTATCTCTGTAGTCTGTACTACCTCTTCTTCTTCTTGCTTTAATCATTAATGGCCTCTGCGGAGGAACAACTCCACAATTTTGCCAATGTCACGTAATAAAAATATTAACTAAGTAAATAAAATTTCTTCTTCTTCTTCTTCTTGCTTTAATGGCCTCTGCGGAGGAACAACTCCACAATTTTGCCAATGTCACGTAATAAAAAGTTAAATAAGTAAATAAAATTTATGTGATGATGATGATTGATGACAGATGAAAAAAAAAAAGCAAAAAAAAAGCCTGTACTACCTCAGGTTGACTGACAGAGAATGCTTCCGGCATTAAGTCCGCCTATACTTAAATGTATAAAGTGTGTTAAATAAATAAATAAACCTATATAAACAAGCAAGAGATTTGTATAAGTTGTAAGTTTACAATTCAGTTTTAAATTCTCTTCTTTTTCCGCGGTGATAAATCTCGTGCGTTAGCAGTTATAGTCTTTTTTATATTGTATCTGTTACAAAGAGTACAATATACATTTGAAATTCGCGCTAAAAATAAACGGATGTTTCTACAGCAACAAATATTTAATAGAATTTTATTCTAATATAAAGCTATATTGAATACTATAATAAATATTTTTATTTTATTTATCCAATTTTAAATATTGTTTAAGATTTAATTTAATATGAAATTATAAGTAATAAAATACGCAAAACCATAGAGAACAATTTATTTCATTCTTACCAACTGAACATCCGTTAAAACATTTATGTGATTTCATTCATAACATATCGGTAATAGAGGCCATAGTACCTTGCATAAAAGAAATTAAAATTATATTGACAATAGTACAATAAAAATACTACAAGATGTTTCCGTTATCCGCCGCGTCGTGGGATTTGTGAAGTGATGTGCTGATCTTTGTGAATTTTCCTTATGGGTTTCAAGGGAACATTAGATTGATTTGTTGTATATTTTACATTTTCGTTTTGTGTCGTGTTTAATTTGTATTGAACAATGATAACCAAAATGCAACCGCAAGCGAATGTAGCCGTGCCACAATCTGTCACGACGCAACCCCAGTCCCAGCAAATTGTCGGAGTTCCTGCAAATGCAGTGATATTAAAAATGTCTGATATACAACAGATTTCCACAGTAGGTATGTATAAGAAGGTAATTTTATTGAATTTCATTCTTAAACATTCGACATTTTTGTTTGGCATTTGGATATTTTCCAAATTCGGTATTTTGTATTCTCCGCTGTGCGATTCATAATACCCCGTATTGTATGCATTTATATGGGTAACTTCCATGTTCATGTGCATTTAATGTTAATTGTTTAACGTTAAATGTTTATTTTCGGATGTGTTTCATAGGTTATGTTGTAGGAAGTTTTTGTTCCAGTCTTGTGGTATTTTTACCCAGGTTTTGAGTTTGCTAAAAAACTTTTTGACTTTTAACCTGAATATTATTTATTTTATTCGGTTACATTGTTGGCATTTATAAATTAATGAGTGAGAGAAAAATATACCATATGATGACTTGGAGATAAAAAAAAAATTGTTAACTAAATTATAGGTAACCAAAATATATATTATAAATTATATATATATATATTTTAATTTATGAGAATAATTAGATCGGCTAAATTAACTATCCATTTCGTTAAAATATATTTCATTGTGATTTGCATTTATTGTTAAATTGACCAGTTAACAGTACTATAGACAAGCACTGCCTAACAATATACTATACCATCTGTTTACTCTGGTTTCACTGGGGAATCTGTTGCTCTTTCAGAAGCTATTGATTTTTTATGGGTTTCTATCTTTCAAACATTTAATGAAACTTCTATAATTTCTTAAATATGTCTAAATCATTCTTCTACTCTGGTTCACTTGACCAAAATTAAAGTTTGTGACCATTCCCTCTGTGAGTGTGGTTTAAATGATGGATATCTTGACCAGAAATTGTTTAGCTGTCTCAATGTATGTCAGTCTTTGTATGACATCCTTCCTATTTATATTCTGAGTCCTACATGTATGAAAACAATTCTTACACTAAAATTTTCAGCATTTCTCTATGTTCTAGGTAACTGTATAAATATAAACAGAATTAAATTATACTTTCCATATATTGCTTTTCGTATATATTTTATAGTTTGTGATGAATATTTTACTATTTTTTTAGTCTTGTTATATGCTACTGATCTCATCTCTATTTTTCAAATCATCTTTGTTGTCAAATATCAGGTCCATACATTAATAACAAAAAATGTATTCAAATTACAATATGTTACTCTTTACTACCTACACTTCACTTCTAATTTACTCAAGACAATTTTATGATACTTGGTATGAATTCTAGAGACAGACCTAGGGTACCTTTTATCTTTTAAAAACTTACGAGTTGTGAAATAGGGCATAAACATAGTAATCATGGGCATATCCAGGGGGACAGTTTTGAGGGTCCAAACCCCTCCCGAAATTATTACATTTATACAATATGGAACTAAGGAGAGGCTAGGAGTATAAATCATTATTTAATTCATAGTATTCATATTTCGAATTTGACTTTTTTGACTCTACTCTGATACACAAACCAGTCTATGTCCATGATAGTAACACAGTTCTGATCTCACACTAAGTAAAACCTATGTTATTGGTATCAAGAACTGACCAACCAAAAGCTTCCTTTATGTTAAGTAATCACAACTATACATAAAATGACTACTTGATCTTCTGCCAAGGAGCCTACAAAACAGTGAGAAATATTGAAAAATATGGTAATTTATTTTTTAATGTTTAAAATAATTTCATTTCGCAGGACTCTTGGAGCTGGCCCATCGCGAGTACCAGGCTGGTGACTATGAGAGTGCAGAGTTGCATTGCATGCAGCTGTGGAGACAAGATGGCACCAACACTGGTGTGCTTCTTCTGTTATCTTCCATTCACTTTCAATGCAGACGGTTGGACAAATCGGCTCACTTCTCAACGCTTGCCATCAAACAGAATCCATTGTTGGCTGAAGCTTACAGGTAAGAAATAAAAACAAATACTCCCTACCTATATAAATAAAATAAATAAATAAATTACACCCAGCAGTCACACACATAGCCCCGATCCCACACTAAGATACGAGTCTTGTATTGTGGGTATCAGGGACTACGAGAGACTTTCGGTCTTACAACACTCATACCCGGATACAAATATCTGTCTGTCACACAAACATTTGTTCCAGTGTAGGAATCGAACCCACGGCCTCTCGTTTCACAGCCGGCTACTCGCATACTGCGCCACGGAGGCTGTCAATTATATTACATGATGCTCAATATACAATATGCCAAACCTGAGAAAAATAAATCACAATCAAAGCTATGTATTGCTCTATTCTAAGTGAACTATAAATGTTCTTGGAGTAATAAAGATCTTTAAACCGAATATAAATAAAATAAACATATCACAAAACACATAGAAAATACAGACAAAGTGCTAACTTTATCCAGTTTAAGTTGGTTGTAAAATTATTTCTGGTTATACAATGATATCATGATGTACAAACAGTATTATCAAGTTTCGAATACCTTTATAAGTAAAATATATGAATAACAATAACATTTGCAAAAACTTTGTGATTGCAATTTCATTACATGAATAAAGCATATTGATGAATTGCAATATTTTTGATAGGAAAAGGCTAGATATTTCGTTTGATTGAAATTATACCTGATGCATTAAGTAGCTTCCATGCACCAAAAACACAGCTTTGTCGGAGTTTGTGTGCGTCGAGAGTATCGCTGCCCGAGACACCTTTGAAGTGATAAATTCTTATGGGAGGGTAAACCGCTTCGTAACGTAACGCGTTACGGCGCCACTCTGTCTGGCTTCTTTATTAATTTCTATTTCTGTCGTTCTATATTTTTTTTAATCCGGGACTTCAAGGTGGCCACACTTCACCTGATTAGCGCAAGCATGTCAATACGGTAATTTCCTGTGTTTAGTGCATTAGTTGATATGCAACGGAAAATGAATCTAAAAGGAGATCAGGATTTGAGATTTTCCGAAATCTATTATAAATATCGGATATTTTTAAATTTTTGATATGTATCCGGGTAATTATCCAAAATCTATGTTTATGCCCATATATTAATTTGAAACTTATAATTATCAAGTGATAATTATAGACAAACTCTGAAGGAAACATTTCAACCGACAGTAATAATTAATATGTATTTTAAATACTGGTATGAGCTAAAGTGCGTGTCTTTTAGGAACATTTTTCCTATCTCCCTCGCATTATTGCACCCTAACGGCTATTCTGGGCGGTGACGTCATGGCTCATATTGTGCATCCTTTTTCTGGCTTTGACAACTATGATAATAATGATATTGTTTTCTTCCTTTCGGAAAGGCAAAGGCTTCAAGCCCATACAGCCTCTATATTATTTATTGTTGAGCGCATTTTTAAAATAGGTTTTTGGTAATAGAACTTATTGATCAAAATATCGTCTCAAGTACTCCTTTGGAACTGATGGCTCTTTCGTTAGACGTCCTTTCATTATTTTTACCTCGGCAAGACTAACAATGTAGTGGAAATACAGAGTCCATAGTCAAAATACATTTCTTTGTTCATGCCAGCCTAGTAACTGGATGTATACCGCGCATGCCCGGAACACGACTCGCCGAATGCGATAATTTAGCTTTCCCATTTGTTTTTTTTTTATCCTGGCACGGCAAAGTGACCGCACTGCACCTGATTGATGGTAAGCGCAGTGCGGTCCAATTAGAGTATCGAGCAGTGCGAGACGATCTATCCCCTGCTACTCAACACAATCATGCCGGCCTGCTTCTTCACACTACGCCATGGGCAAGAAGGTGAAGAAGCGGTCGAGGGTCTATTGTCAGGTACTCAGAAGGCCGCAAAATGGCCAAACATTGTACTCCAACTCTAGACCCCCGAGAAAAACCGGATGTACACTGGCTGATCCCGGAATGCGACACACTTGCGTGTGCCACTATGGCGGGTTTTACACCCTGTGTACGGTGGTCGCTATCCGGGCGGATATGAATATCCTACCACCAGCAACGGTAACAACGGTGTACGGTGATTGCTGTCCATTCGAGTACTAACATGTTAATAGTATCCTCCTACGAGTACAAATAATACTTTAGATTTATTAATAGTCGTGTTGAAGAGCTTGAATTATTTGTTCCTCCTACGGACACTGGATTCCATGGTCGTTTATATTATTTAATTGATATAAATTGATGTACATGTCATATTATAACGACTCATGCATATGATAGGACGGTTCACGTTATTCTACGGCGATAATACATTTTAAACGTACTAAGTTTTGAAGAAAGGAGTGGCGAAGACTTCTTGCTTCCGATCCTAAATATACGTAATATAGCAATACCCAAAAATTAACAAACACATTAGTCACCAATCACATCACTGATTAGTCTTTGTAGGATTTTAACATTAGCATTAGCACACATAACATTAGCATTCAGTCGGGAGTCTAGAGTTGGGGTACGATTTTTGGCCGTTTTGCGGCCTGTATTAGGCTAGCGTGGTGGTGGTACCGCTATCATTCGTAGAGGAGGCCCGTGCCCAGCTGTGGGTCAATGTTCAATCCAAGGCTATTATAAAAGTACCTTAGTAAAGGTGACGATCCCACAGTCTGAGTTCAACGTTCATTTTATTCCTTTCGATTCACGGTCGACTAGTTTTATGTCTATGGTATAGTGAAAGCAGAACGGTAACAAGGATTAAAACTACACGTTACCCGAGCATAAAGTTCTGCATTCTCGGTGTTTGCATTTAAACATGATCAGCATGTCTCTACTTATGTGTGACGTTTCGGTTTTTCTTAGCATTGTTACATAGGAATTTCTTGTAACGCTCATTGTTCTACACTATTAAGCACATCCCTATATTATCTATATTCATCAGTTTATTTGAACAAATATGTAGTTGGTACAAAAACATACGATAAACTGAGTTACGGAAAAAAATCATGGACTCTGTCAATAAATATTAAAATATTCCGAATTAATAACGACATACATATACACTCACGCCCGTATCCCATGGGGGTAGGCAGAGACTATTGACTGCCACAAGCTACGATCCTGACACACTTCTTTCGCCTCTTCCACATTCATACATCTTCTCATACATTTTCGGCGGTTGGAGGTACTCCTGATTTGCCCTTTTAGGAGAATATCGTTAATTTGATTAGAATAAGTTCTCCTCGGGCGCCCTCTACCCACTCTTCCAGTCACATTCGCACGATAAATACCTTTCGTAAATCGCCTTTCATCCATCCTCTCCATATGGCCAAACCATCTCAGCATACCTCTTTCTATCTTAGTCACCACATCATTCTTCAACTCACAACGATCTCTTATCACGCTATTCCTCATACGATCAGCAAGGGTGACTCCACACATACTCCGTAGGGAACGCATCTCCACCGCATTTACACGACTTTCATGCTTCTTCTGCCACACCCAATTAATAACGAATTGTTTATGAATCATCTTTATTAATTAATTTACTTGTGAATGAGTTGCTAAGCACGTGTGCGTGTGTTATGTTAAACAGTAAAAGTAACAATTAATTCATATTTGCGCAAGACATCAGATTTCTTTTTTTCCCGGGAGAAAAATCTACTTTACTGGAAACTTCCCAATTCCGGGAAAGGATGCTGGGTGGATTTTGACCATTCCATCCGATATCGTCCGGGTGTCTGCTGGATTAATGCTCTAACCAATTTTTCTATCCAGCGCTGAAACCGTCTGTAAACTCCGTGATAACGTACGGTGCCTGTAGGACGATCCCGAGTAAAATTTGGATTACTTCTGGAACCATCCATGCGCCTCCTTTGGGGTTAAAAGCTCTCCATACTAGCTATACCCTAGGCGTCTACCGTAGTTTTAGTTATTTGAGTTATTCAAGCTTCTGTTTGTGTCATTAAAGATCCCTTGTGGATAATGCGATTTAATTTCAGTCCATAAAAAAGAAAAAAATACGTTGCCCTTAGTTTTTTTTTATAGTATAGTCCGACAAACGGGCCGTTGGGTCACCGGATGTTAAGTGATCTCCACCGCCCATGAACATCCATAATACCGAAAATATCATGTATGCGCTGTCAGCCTTATAGGACAGGAATAGGGATTAGGGAAGGAAAGGGGGAATCTGGGCCTCCGGATATCTCACTTACCATACGAAACGCGACAGTAAACTGTCGCTTTACGTTGGTTTTCTGTGAGACAGTGGTACTACCCCGGTCGAGCCGGCCCATTCATGGTATAGACAAATATGTCTACAGCGTGGCTCTACCACTTCACTTCACTTCAGTTCGTGCACACCCGACACAACTCTATAGACGTCGTATTATTTGAGCTCAGAAAAACTTATGTCGCATTCTTCCGCTAATTGGGAATCTTTTGGTTCAATTTTGACCTTGAGATCTCTCTCAAGTTCAAAAGTATTTGTCAGTAAAATACGAGAGTATTTTACTGACAAATAGTTTATATATTATGGTAAATAGCTGCTATTTTACTATTACTATACCCAAGATAGTAATACTTGATACTATAATCAGACGGCACTGTACTTACCATCAAGTGCAGTGCGGTCACTTTGCCGTACCAGGATAAAAAAAATGTTTGGCTATAATTTATTCAGTTGACAAGTCTGTATAAATTGTAGGCACTTGTAGGTATGTATGATAATATCAGAAACCACAGTAACACAATTGTTTGCGAAACTTGTAATGAAAGGCGATGTGCGATTTAAAAATACTCAACTGGATTCCATTGTTTTGTTATTGTTCAGTTTGTTCACAAAGGACGTGTGTAAGGCTTGACAGATGACGTCGAAAGACGTAACTTCTTCACTAGGTATGAGGCAGTTGACCATTGCGACAGACATATTGTAATTGGTAAATAAATAAATATTTGTCTCGGGTCTGTGTGTTGGACCGTAGTAGTACTTGATACACACAATACAGGTGTGACCTAGTGTAGGATCATCAGGACTATGTGTGTGACTGTTCGGTGTCTTTATTATAGATTATTATATGTCGACAATGTGAATTTTGTTCATTTTCTTTGGTCCTTGGCCCAGTGCCTACTCATATACATCTAGGTTTACTCGCGGTTTGAGCAGTAACCGACAACCGCAACTTTCCTAAAGATAGTTGCAGGCAGACGGTGGATGCCAGTCGATGAAGGAAATCCCCTTGATAGTATGATTGAGAAGAGACTCCTGACCTGACATTTCAAATCGCAAAATGCATCAATTACCGCATTGTAGTCCATCAGCAAAGAGTTTGTGGTATGATGTCCGATATTAGTGGTCTTTATTTCCGTAATTAACACTAAGACATAGTCCTCGACAAAGCAATTTGGCAACAGCCGTAGACTGGCAAAAATTAATTACTTCAAATGTGCATCACATAAATGTCGATAAATCTCTAAGCGAGACTGTTTTAAGAATCTTATGGAGTTTTGCTCAAAAGGACTTCCTAAAAGGAGGAGGTTGTTAAACCGTGTTTTTCCTCCCATATCTTTACCAAATATAGACTATAGATAGATATTTACCGTAAAGGTGATTCTATATAAATTAGGTTAAGATCTTATACCGGAGTATGATGGAAGAATCAGAAACTTTAATAAGACTTCCAAAAAGTTTTCTTTTTCTTTCTTTGGTATTTGTAACTTTTATCTGTTAATTATGGAATGCTTCAGTGGCGTAGTTGTAATTGCGTACGCGGTGCGACTGCTGTTCTGATGTCTCGGATTCGTTTCTACCAGGAAATACTTAGTATTGGTCTGGAGTCTAGAATTGTGTCCTGTATGGCGATAGGCTCGTTCTATATATCACCTCATGGCACGGTAAAAATCTCGGCGAAATGTGGGTCTACTGGTTGCACCTGTCTATACCTTCCGGGATTACAGGCTAGAGTGCATATGCATGTACATATGAAATAGGGTAGTAGACATGATTTTTTTATTATTTAAATCAACAAGTTCATTACCTCAAACCTATTATAGAAAGAATTTTGTGAATCCGAACAAAAATAAGTAAATCAGACACCATTCAAATCTGCTGGATGGGGTGATTGTCAAATGACAGCAAAAGGATGCATGATATGAGCCGTGACGTCACCACTCACGAGTGGGCATTACATTACTGTGCAGTTGTGAGAGGGAGATTCTGAGATATTCCCACTACGCACCTATTTTTGCTCATAACTTTTTTTTCTCATACCAATATTTAAAACCTTTATTTATTTTTTTAAGCAATTATGATTCTGTTCTTACAAAATAGTTTCTTTTGCGTATATTATTCGGTAGAATATCGAATTATGTATTAAACACAGGAAACTACTCTATTATGAAAGTCGATTTTCAAACTAGGACTTCCTGTTTAGCTAGTTTTCATAGAAGCCAATTATTAGACATTAAAAATAATCGCGACATTAGCAAGATAAGTGTAATCAACTTGTTAATTAGCTGTGACCGACCACATTATAAACACATATTATAAAACAATATTGCAAGGAGGCGTTTGATTGACAGTCACCTTGAAGTGTTTCCGTGTTGATAGTCTATTTAAGATTACAAGCAATATATTACATATTGTTATAAAGACACACATTATCGTGTTATTGTGTATTTGATAGACACGTATGTTTTTTTTTCGGTCGTAAGCACATAATGAATGATAATTTGTATGTAAAATTTAGTTTTGTTATAAAATATGTTGCGGTTAATTTGAATTATGAATTGTATTATATATTATTATTATATTATATATATTATATTATACCAAAGGTTGGCAAACGACTAAGTGAATCACCTGATTGTTAGTGATCTCTGCGTCCAGGAATAATTATACTATGTTTTTTTGGGATATCGCGCTGTTACCAGCCTCGGTCAAACTAGCCCATTTATGCAGCACACAGGATATTTACACTATGGCCATTTAAAACCGTAAAACGTTACTACCATACTGCGCACCGATAGTGGTCAGTTATTTAATAAAATAAAGTAAAGGTATATTAATTTTAAATATAAAGGAGTAAAGTCCTGTAAAGGAGTTCATATTTAGACTATAACGCTAAAGCAATTGTTATTTTATTAACATGTACTAATATGAAAACCGCTGGTAGACCTAATTAAATAAATAAATATAAATCAAATATAACAAATATTACGAATGTAACAAACGACAATAAATGGCGCCTTCTTAAAATCGTCTATGCGCGAAACCCTAAGTTAACTATACAAATATTTTGTTGATTATACTGTCAACAGATGGCACTGTTAATTGTAATTTTTTTTAGGAAAACTTAGTTTTAAAAATTCGTCTATTTTTCGTAATTGTGTTTTAATCAATAAATTTGATGAAGATTTATGGAGGTCTTAACGTTTGGACAAAAAACACATTTGATCCTACTAATATTATAAACGCGAAAGTTTGTAAGTATGGATGGATGGATATCTTTTGTTACTCTTTCACGTAAAAACTACTGAATGGATTTGAATGAAACTTTACAATAATATAGCTTATACATCAGAATATCAGATACATCAGAATAACACATAGGCTACAATTTATAAAGATATTGTGTGAATTGTCCAAAATATGACGATAAGTGTCAAGTAAGTAGGAAAAATCTACCATCTGCGAGTTATTCTGGCGTGCGCTGCCAAAACCGCTAGAGTTAAACATATGTAATATATGATGGAAATGTTTATCTTAAATAGCCCTACAAAAAAGCCCGCCACAGTATATATCTATATCTTATGTGTAAGCCATTATAGCCAAAATAGTGAACCATAACTACAATATTTCAAATGCACATTTGGTAGTAATAAATTTATTCCTAAACGGATCTGGTTGAAATTTGGCATAGAGATAGATTAATAATGCCTGGAATAGCACAAAATGAACAGTTCCCGTGGGATAGTTTAGTTTTTCACAGAGCAAGGGTTTGACATGATTTTTGCATAGTTTAAGGATCAGAAAATGTCATAGGCCACTATTTATCCCGGAGAAAAGCACGCTTCCTATGGGATAGCAAAATATAGAAAAGTTTAATTAATAGCTTAAAATGCCTCCATGGATTGTATACCTTTTCTTCCAAAAATAACATCCACGCGGGCGGAGCCGCGGGCAACATCTAGTAATTAATATGTAGAGTAAATTATTACAAAATGTATGAAATGCAATGTTCAAATTAAATCATTTGAGGGATTTGCTTGCATAAGGGTATTGGACAGATATTGTCGATGGTGCTATTTCAATATTTTTGTTGTCAGTCGCTGGTTTTACTAAAGAACTTTTATTTCGTAGCAACCTGGGCAACGTGTACAAAGAACGCGGGCAGTTGCAAGAGGCGCTCGAGAACTACCGTCACGCTGTTAGACTAAAGCCTGACTTCATCGATGGCTACATCAACCTGGCTGCTGCGCTCGTCGCCGCTGGGGACATGGAGCAAGCCGTCCAGGCTTACGTCACCGCTTTACAGTACAATCCTGTGAGTAGAACTCGTTTATAATAATAACTAGCTGTTGCTCGCGGCTCCGCCCGCGTGGAGGTCATGTTTGGGAGAAAAAGTATACAATATAAAATACCAATATTCATGCGTTTAACTTAAAAATTACAGATTTTCATACAAACTTTCATTCCCTATTTTACCCCCTTAGGGGCAGAATTTCCAAAAATCCTGAAACATATATTTTTTATTTTTAACTAAAATGCCAAATACAAATTTTCATGAATTTAACTTCAAAAATGACGGATTTTCATACAAACTTTCATCCCCTATTTTACCCCCTTAGGGGTGGTATGGTGGTGGTAAACCCTTCCTTAGTGGATGCCTACGTCATAAAAGGTATCTACTGTCAAAATTTCAAGTCTCTAACCCCAGCCGTTTAGGCTGTGCGTTGATCGATCAGTCAGTCAGTCAGTCAGTTTCTTTACAGATATATACAGATACTAGCCCTGTATTAAACATTGTGCTATTGTATTGCATTTGTCAAGTATCTATTCGTATATGGTTTGATATTTATATTTTACTTTTAGTTTCCGATCTAATTTATTAAGTTTTGTAGTTTTTTGTAGATTTCTATATTTATTTTGAGTAGGTGACACACAAGCATATGTGTTTGAATTAGATCAGGACACTGTATGCTTTGGAGTATAGTCTAGTTTAGTAATTTTTAATGAATTTGTATTTTTAATGTTTTGTTGGCTGTATTCTGTTTTGTGTTTAATTATTGCTGGGAAAAGGCCTCCTCTACTGATGAGAGGGGTAAGGCCTGAGTTACCACACTAACCTAATGCGGGGTGGTAGACCTTTAAAATTCTTATGAGAATTGTCAGGTATGCAGTGTTTCTCATGATGTTTTGTGTCACCGTTAAAGCAAACGATGTGGCTTTAATCCACCACGCTGGCCTAATGCGGGTTGGTAGACTTCACACACCTTCGAAATTCTTATGCGTCTTCTCAGGTATGCAGGTTTCCTCACGATGTTTTTCTTCATAGTCACGCGCATGTAAGGTATTTTTTTATGCAACGCCGATAAACTTATTAATGTAAAAACGGCGCTTCGCTTACAAATCTTGTTCGGTACATACTTCCAAGAGTCTTATACGAGCAGTACAGTAGTATTTTGTGTACGCTCTAAAAAATTGCGTAAAATGTAAAGGCCGTAATACACGTAGGTTAATTTCTCACATGATTCAAATCATCATGCACATCAATTGCACCCTCCAACTTGGTCAAATCATGTGGAGGGTGCAGTTGATGTGTGTATGACGGTTATTCAATATATACCAGCATTTTGGTGTTAAAAAATAAATAACCTATTAGCGTAGAAGTTACTATTTTAGGTAATTCCTCCTGAAGATATTAGTCAACTACTCAAAATATATCATTTTATTTAAAAGAATTATCCTATAGTTTATTTAATAGAAAAATATATGAATTTATCACTCTTGAGTTTGTTAAAAACCAGACTAATTTGGGGTGTTCGAGTACAATGGTTGCCTTTAGCGTAGCTTATAGTTGTGATTAAAAAAATATATACCACGTATTAGGTTTTCGTACTCATTAAATCTTACTTATATTATCCAATGTGTAAGTTTGTATGTTGAACGGTCCGCTGAACGGATTTGGATGAAATTTGACACATGAGATATGTTTTATCCCAGAAAAATATGGTTACGGGTTCGATTCTTGCGCTGGGAAAATATTTTCATAGTGTTGGTTGTATTTATTTATTGTGTAGAGCACATTCTCCTGCGATAAACGTATTCACTAATCACGCATGCGAAGCTGTTGACAAAAGCTAGTTTGTCATATAAAGTAACTTAATAAACAATTATCACTAGAATGCACAGTCCTCTGTGTGCTCTAGTTTTGCCACGGTCATTGTGCCGCAACTAGAATATCGAGCAGGAAATTACAGCGGAAGGTTTTAATAAAGGTTATTAACATCCTATATAGATAATTGATATAGCATATAAGCATACAATTAAAGGTCCTTATTCGTGGGGGCATATTTTCCCTAAACATACCACGTAATTGGTAATGGTAATTTGTATGGGATTAGACAAAATTAATTAGAGTTTTAAAAAATATGTCCCAGTGAATATTATCGGGTCTAGCTAAGGTTTTGATTTAAAGTACTTAGTGTTTTTTTTCTTGTCGTTAGGTTTTAATCCGCGAATAGTGAAAACGTGAATACGGGAACCGTGAATAAGGAACTTTTACTGTAGGTATACGAGTGCTAAAATATACGGCTGCATCCACATTTACGTTTATATTGTAATTTTAATTCAAAACAATGGAAACAAATGTGCCGCGTTTGGTTTTTTAAAACGGTCTAAAAATAAATCACATTTGAATAATGCCTATGTATTCGTGTGCGCGCTTGTTCCTTCGCGTTCAATTTATAAACAAAACAACTTGTACAAAATATCCAGAACAATACATAATATAGTTTGGAATGTGAGAATCTTAAATAAGTTTCGAATACATCAGTAAAAAAATGTTGTCAAGTCGAATTCCTTAAAGCCGTTGCGTAAATCGTGGAAATAACGTGAAGTTGAGTTTTACTGCAAATGTCTGGAAATCTAATAAGCCTATTCAAGTATATCTTGTGTTAGGAACATCAACAAAACTATGCAAGATGGATATTTAAAAGGCACAAATACAATGTTTATAATTTATTGATTGATTTACACAACACTGTTACACATCTCAGTGCTTAATATTAACACACACGCATGTCAGGATTCACTTAAGGCTCCTCTTTATAATTAATCTACCAGCATTACCCT
The DNA here is from genome assembly GCA_905220505.1 of Laothoe populi. Lineage (NCBI taxonomy): Eukaryota > Metazoa > Arthropoda > Insecta > Lepidoptera > Sphingidae > Laothoe > Laothoe populi. The sequence continues at coordinate 6,596,851 of HG992158.1, read as the reverse complement.
TTTAAACTGAACAACGCTATTGAACCATTTACAATTACTTACTGCCCCGCGAACGAACCACGAATGTTCTCACTACCAACTCACTGCTACACCACTAGTCTTCTGAACTGAACACCGGAGCGCGGAAGGCACTCCGTTTTATATTAAACATTTACTGCTCTCACTTTGGTTGTCATTATTAACTATCCCCAACTAGTCTCCTAAATACCTCCGTTATACCTTCGGTATTTCTAATAATAGGAAATATCCTAATACTTCCAGGCGCCACAGTTCCAAGGAGTCACTCTCCGGGTTTCCGAGGGTATTGGGATCCTCGGCGTCAATATATCGAGCTTGGTCCAGTTTAGGAGTCAAGTGGAGGACAAAGCCAAATTGGCTAGCAAAAAATTGGGGATCCTGAACAGAGCGAGGCGGTATTTCACGTCGGGCCATAGATTGGCGCTTTATAAAGCGCAAGTCCGGCCCCACGTGGAATACTGTTCTCATCTCTGGGCAGGAGCCCCGAAATACTTGCTAGACCCACTTGACTCCGTACAGAGGCGGGCCGTTCGAATTGTCGGGGATCCTGATATCACGGATAGCCTGGAACCATTGGGGCTGCGGAGAGACTTCGGGTCTCTCTGCTTGTTCTATCGTTTGTTCCACGGGGTGCTCCGAGGAACTGTTTAAAATGGTGCCTACATCTCCGTTTTATCATCGCACCACCCGACACCGCAACAGAGTTCACCCATACCACCTGGAAACGATTCCGTCTAGCACGGTTCGTTTCCGGCGTTCATTTTTACCAAGTACGTGCAATCTCTGGAATTAACTCCCTGCTGCGGTGTTCCCTGAGCGCTATGACATGTCCTTCTTTAAAAGAGGCTTAAAAAGAGTAGTCCTTCAACATTAGGCAGCGGCTTTGCTGTGCCCTGGCATTGCAGAAGTCTATGGGCGGCGGTGACTACTTACCATCAGGTGGCCCGTCTGCTCGTCTGGCACTAAAAAAAAAATACTTGACAAAACAACTTTAACTATATTTTCGCCTTTCCAAACAAAAAAAAAACAAATACACAGCATCAGCATCTCATCTTTGACAGCCTCCGCGGCGTAAATAGCGAGTTTTAAAATAGGATCAGACAATATCTGGTGTATACATATTGTCTTGATAAACAGAAAATAAGGCAAGAAAGTGATAGTTATTAAATAAGATTATTGACTGAAATTGTAAATACAGATGTTAAAGGAAACTCAGTTAAGAAAGGAATAATCCGAACATTCATATTGTTAGGTTAGGTTACTTATGGGACTTACCATTTGTTAGACATATCGAGGGTATTTCATAAATATCTGTGGGTAGATTGATAATTGCCAACTCAGTGGGGGTAAAGGTTTGCATTAAAAGGGAGCGCTCGGGCGTTCCGGAGCACAGTTCATTCTCGGACTGTCCACAGTACGGATTTGATGTGCGATCAGTTCACATCGGCCTATACCGCTGTTGGTCTGGTGGCAGAGCGTATCTATCTACGTAATAATTGTCACTAGACCACTGAGACTTTAATTTAAAATCTAAGGGCAAAGGCCTGTTTAATGATAATCTTAATGGAAATGTTATTACGCTGTTCAACTGACACTCCATTACGCAAATTAGGAATTTAAAATAAGATATCTACTCAAATATGTTTTACTAAAGCTACTGTAGCATTTTCACGATATGATGGAAATGTTTATCTTAAATAGCCCTACAAAAAGCCCGCCACAGTATATATCTATATCTTATGTGTAAGCCATTATAGCCAAAATAGTGAACCATAACTACAATAAAAATTGATAATTTATTTCAAATGCACATTTGGTAGTAATAAATTGATTCCTAAACGGATCTGGTTGAAATTTGGCATAGAGATAGATTATAGTCTGGAATAGCACAAAATGAACAGTTCCCGTTAGTTTAGTTTTTCACAGAGCAAGGGCTTGACATGATTTTTGCATAGTGGCAGTTTAAGTTTCGATTCTGTCGCTTATTCTGCACAAACTACTTTCAGAGTGTGCATTAATCATGTTACATGTTTTATATAATGCGACGTTGGTAGTGATTAGTTATTCCGTGCATTAGCAATTTAGAAGCGTGCTAATAGTTTTCTATTTTTATGTGACATATTTTTATTAATTGCTCTTTTATTATTTTTATATGAAAATTATCATTATTTATCTAAATTTGATACAAGAAATATTTAAGGAACATGAATTAACGGCCATTTCTACACTATTGTTTAAATGTTTTTTTATCATAATATTATTTAAACAATCTGCACATGATTTATACACTATTACTTTTTATAGAATATTCACTAATAATTCACAAGTAGCGATAGACTAGTTGGTTGCGGTACGGAACTACGGACTGTCAAGACGAAAGTCGTATGTTCGAAACCCAAATGGCATACACCTCTGACTTTTCTAAAGTTACGTGTGTATAAAATGTTAATTATCGCTTGCTTTAACGGCGAAGGAAAACATTGTGAGGAAACCTGCATACCTGAGAATTCTCATAAGAATTTCCAATGTATGTGAAGTCTAGCAACCCGCATTAGACCAGCGTGGCGGACTAAGGCCTACCCCTCTTAGTAGAGGAGGTCCGTGCCCAGCAATGGGACAATGTTGAATACAGGGCTAGTATAATTATTATAATACAGAATGTGATGCTTATGTGATATTTAAAAAAAAATTAATATGCCATTATAATAGATTCATATCATTTACAATTACGTGTTAACATCGGCATTTATGAAACATTAAATCGTATAGTGCGATATAAATAGTTTGTGAAGGAAATCTTGAATAAGATGTATCGTCGCTATCAATTCTGCACGAAATCTTGAACATAATCAACATATCTAACTATTAGGTACATAAGCACACTGAACAAAACTGAATAAATTCAAAGCCGAGCTTTTTTAACAACTGAATGGCGGATGATTCTATTATTTGCGGCATTTAGCCCGCGAGTTTCCACCTCTGGCTTTATAGTTTATATTTGCTGCGGCATCCAATATAATTAAGGAAATAATGCATACAAAATCGGAATGCAAGCCTCATTCACGAGTGCACATGCCATGCGCGTTAAATTGATTTGACAAAAGTTCAAATTTCGACGAATAGGATAATCATACTAGTATACTGGTTGAAATGTAAAGACTAAAGAATGAATTATAAAGAAATCGAGAAAATTAACAGGAAAATTGATTGTGGCATATTTGCACCTACCTATATATCCCAAGTATTCTTTCTATGTTTTTAATTAATACATTTTAGAGGTATTTATGGAAGGAGAAAATTAAGAGATGATTTCTGACCGGAATCAAAGCTTCACAATATCGTAATGGTGCACTTCGTGTAGGCGGTTTTTTACCGCTTTTCAAAATATTCCATTCAGTAGCTCAAGCGTTAAATGTATATCTTTCAGTCGAGGAATCAATTCAAATGATCTGCTTTTGGAATGTCTAATTGTGTAGCTATACAAGACTCGCACAGAATCTGATTGGATCGCCGGCGAGCTTAGTGCTGCAAAATAAACGAAGCGAGTGGGTTTTATTCAGTCTCTCTGGCTATGTTTACTTACCAATAAATAAATATATGCAATCAAATTCTTCTCGACATGAAAGCCATTTATTATATTTGGTTTTTACCATTAAAAACACTAAGTAATGGTAAATTGATAGCTTCATTTCTAGCAGTATAAAGGGATCCTTATCTTTGGGGTCAACAAAATTACACGTATTAAATGATAATAATATTTGCCCTGTATTCTACACTGTCACATTGCTGGATATGGGCTTCTTATAATGAGAGGGCTTAAAACTTTCGTCTGCCAAGCCTAATACCGGTTGGTAGACTTCATATGCCTTCCAAATTCTTATTGAAAGTTCTCACGCTATGTAGGTTTCCTCACGATGTTTTTCTTCACGGTAACAGCAAGCGATAGCTAACTATATAACAAGCGATAGCAAATACGTAACATCGAAAAGTCAGAGGTGGTTTGGAACCTTTTTTTTCCCGCGGGGAAAATCCATCTTACGGATACCTTCTGGACCTCGGGAAGTAGATATGTTTATGCCGGACTCACCGACCTGCCGACCCATTTCACCCGATGGAGTACTGGGTCAGGGCCCTAACAATTTTCCTACGTCGGTGTACCGACTAAAAACCCCGCGGTATCCATCTGCAGCGCATGTGGGACGGTCCCGGGGATCCTGAGTGTAGGGATGTGACATTGAGTGAAAAAAATCGATTATTTAAAAATCGATTTTTCTCATTTAAATAATAATCGATTTTTGAAAAATCGATTTTTTACCAAAAAAATAATCGATTTTTTGGAAAAATCTATTATGCGTATTATGTTTTTCTCTGTAGTAATATGACTAAAAAATTTATATTTACAATTTATTTTAGGAGTCTTCAATTTGGCATTGAAGTCACCCATTACAACGCTGTAGGAAGCCTTAGTAGGAGACATAGCTTTCCCTATGTCTTCGTACATGGCCTCTACTTCGTCATCAGGATAAGCTGACGTTGGGGCGTACACTTGTAAAACCTTCAGAGTATATCTCTCAGTTATTTTTAAGACGAGGTACGCCACTCGCGCTGATAGGCTGCCAACTTCCACAACGTTGTGACTTTTTAGTGACTTGTGGATAATAAACCCGACGCCACCTTGGGATGGTTGGTGACCTTCTCGGAAGTAGAGTAAGTGACCAGAATCTAGGGCCATCTTCTCCTCCCCCGTCTCCGGATCTCGGATAGCCCTAGGATATGCTAGTTAACTTAGCTCTTCTTCCAACTCAGCGATGTGCTCATCCAACCGCAGAGAGCGTCCGTTGTACGTCGCCAAAAATAGCTTTTTGTGGTACCCTACCGTAGCCCGGGACTTGTAATGGGTGACTTCAATGCCAAAGTGGGAGTACAAGGATACGGCGAATCGAGGGTAGGATCATTCGGCTATGGGTGCAGGAATCACAGGGGGCAAATGCTAGTCAACTTTTTCTAGACCCGGGGTTTCTTTTTGATGAATTCATTTTTCCAGAAGAAGCCTCAGAGGAAGTGGACTTGGCGAAGCCCCAATAATGTCACTAGGAATGAGATCGACTTAATTATGACTGACAAGCGCCAAATATTCAGAGATGTCTCTGTGATCAGTAGGTTTAACACCGGTAGTGATCACCGACTGGTAAGAGGCACTCTAAAAGTTAAAATTGACCGGGGGCGCTTAATGAAGTCGACTCTCCGGCCAACTTTGCCCCAAGTTGAGGTCAACTGTGAAGCTTTCCAACTAGAGCTACAGAACCGATTTGCCGTATTGGAAACTACGGCGAATATTGATGACGCCACTGACAGCCTGGTGCGGGCTCTGTGTGAGGTGGGCTATAAATACTTTCAACCACACAAAAATAGACGTAAGTCGAAGCTTACACTTACCTCTAGTTGTCACCTGACAAAGCTCAGAACATCAAAAACCACCACCGTCGCCTAGAGGTGTATCTCTGGCATAGATGCCAGAGATACTCGCAGAGGTCGAAACGTATTATGGGGACTTGTATATTTAAAAATCAACTCCACCTGAGGCCCAGAACGCGGATGATCCGCGTGCCAGACTAACTCACCACCATACAGATGAGTTTCCCGACATCTTCGTGCTTGATGCCATTCTCGAGGTTGTGCAAGAGTACGTATACTTGGGCAAATAATCCAACTGGGCAAGCACAATTTCAAGAAAGAGGCAGATAGAAGAATTAATTTGGGCTGGATGGCATTCGGTAAACTACATTTACATACACTCACGCCTGTAATCCCCGAAGGGGTAGTCAGAGGTGTAACAAGTACACCCACTATTCGCCGAATTTCGGTCCCATAATTTGATAGGGGGCGAGCCTATCGCCATACTGGGCTAATACTGAGAAATTTATAGATAGAAAAACCCAATATCACTACCCGACCCGGGGATCGAACCCAAGACCTCAGCACAGCAGTCGATCCATCAATGCTTAAAAACAAGAGTTTTTAACCAGTGCGTCCTACCCGTAATGACCTACGGGGCTGAAATGTGGACACTCACCAATGGACTGGGCAATGCTTGGGGTTTCTATGGTGGATAGAGTTCGCAATGAAGTCATCCGCCAGAGAACCAAAGTCATAGATATTGCTCGCAAAATTAGCATGCTAAAGTGGAAGCTGGACGTCTGCAGACGGACAGATGGCCGATGGAGCAGACATGTGTTGGAGTGAATACCGCGTTTAGGCAAACGTAGTGTGGGACGCCCAGCGCCCTGCTGCACGATGGACCGACGACTTGAAGAAGGTGGCGGGTAGTGGTTGGCGTTCACTTGGGGAGGCCTATGTCCAACAGTGGACGGCAACAGGCTGAGTATACTGCAATATTTTTAATTTTTGGTTGGTGCCAAATCTTTTCCCTTGTGTATTTTTCACGGTATTGCAGACGGTATTCAAGATAATAAGATCGTAGACTTGACAGGTTAATCATTGTAAGAGTGAGTAATGAAATTTTTCAGCGTAGTCTGTTAGTCCTACGTATTAATTTTATTTTGTTCAGATTGACGATTAATACTATTGTCACACTTCATGGGTAAATAAATGAGGGAAAGCATAGGAACATCTTTTCTCTTTAGACGCTTCCACATGTTAATTAAAATGTGTTATTTACTACATCGTGTTACCCCAAAAGCCTCCTGTATTTTTAATAAAAACATGTGCAATATATTTGTGATTTTTAAATAATCGATGTTTTTAATTTAAAAAATCGATTTATAAAAATCGATTATTATGAAAAAATAATCGATTTTTATAAAAATCGATTATTTTTTCACATTCCTACCTGAGTGTACTCTGGATTGCTGCCGGAACGATCCCTGCGCGTTGCCTTTACGGCCCGTCTCTTTAATAGGGCTAGATGCCCTCCACATTCTATAGCAGCGCGATACTTCGCGCCGCCACACAACACGGGCTCGCTGCATGAAAATAAGTATGTTTATAAAGGCTGCACATCCCCCGCTGTGCAGCCGCGACCCCTGTGACCCCTTTTAGTCGCCTCTTACGGCAGGCAGGGTATACCGTGGTAGAATTCTTCAGAGCCCCAATCCACAGGGCAGTGAGGTCGTTTAGAACCTGCGAAATTCGTCCGAACAGTCTGCTTATCAATTCGGGCAGAATTGAGAGAGGTAGAGGAAAAGGCGGTTAAAGTGACATTTGAAACATTTGCCTGTTTTTATTAAGTTATAAAATCTAAAGACTACGCTTATGGCTAAAACCTCATCATTTATAGGGACATCACTACCATGATTTTAAAAATATACATTTAGTTTATTTACATAACGGCCTTAGTAAACGGACAGCAGTATAAGACTATCGCTGCTTATGAGTTTTAAATATTCCGTAATAAAAATCCATTATTCTACATACATATTACATACCATTACCAGGTGATGACAACAGACACAGAAAGATCAAGGTTACGTAACGTGCTCTGTATAGAACAATATGTCATTGAGAGATTCGATTCGCTTCCGTAATTGTCCGTGACGGCTCGTGTTCACGCAACATAATATATGTACGTGATACTGCATCAAGTTTTTTCTCATCATGGCGACACCTCGAGAAAATATATAATCGTGTTTTGCCCGAAGTATTGCATGCGTTATAAGTAACATTTATCGGTACAGTGCCATACTGAAATCCCATAAAATAAACACTCAGTTTCCCGAATTTTCCAATAAGTTTTATTTTATTACCCTTAAACCTTATTCGGGCAATTAGCACGTCATTACGTTACGTACTATTGTACGTAATGTACTATTGACGTTTTTTAATTCCAAACATTTAAAATTACATAACATTTAATGTAATATGTAAATTGAAATTGTTCATTTGTTTATTGTTTTAATCATGCTGAGACCATCTGATATTAAGGATGCAATAACTAAAATGCACTACAAATGTTTTGTTATAAGTATATTATTAAGTATAAAATAATATTATAAATAAATTTAAAAAGTAGCCAAATTGAACCAGTCGTTTTAAACTGATATGTACTTGCCAACGAACAATGATTAATTTTTATTTATATAGATTTTACACTTCACAAGTTCAATCTCACGGTTGACTCGGGAGAACGTTCATTTGCTTTCGTTTAATTCAGCACTTTTTATTGTTTATTCAGACTATTCATTACTGCTGATTGAGACGAATGAAAGGTCAAAGAAAACAAAAAAAAAATGAATTGTGTGAAGGCGTCTTTATTTCTCTCTTATGCCACTCACTAGGATGGTATTGCTATAGAAGTATAGAGCTAGTCACAGAAAGAATATTAAAGCTTCAAAACTCAACATATTGTCGTTTTTGCTATATTGTGCTGACCAATAGTCAAGGTGTAGACATTGACTTTACAAAATATCCATTATTTTAAAACGATCTACAACTTTTTTCTTTTTTAATATTTCCATACTGAATATAGTTGCTTCGTACAAGGTCTTTAACACAATTAAAACTTAAATGTCGACATGTGCGCTATTCTTTTTAAATTATTTTAGTTCAGTTTATTGCAGATACTGATTTTTATTGACAAGGACTTGTGTTGGTATTTACCGGCCTTCCTACAATCTATACTTATAATAAATCTGTAGAGAGGTCAATTCTGTACATGAAATATATTTCCAAAATAACTATCAGCGGGTGATTAGTGATCGATACTGACGCCAAAAATGCAATCAGTAAATTTTATGTCTGTCTGTCTGTCTGTCTGTCTGTCTGTCTGTCTGTATGTTCGTTATAGAAACAAAAACCACTCGACGGATTTCAACAAAACTTGGTACAATTGTTCTTCATACTCCTGGGCAGGTTATAGTATACTTTTCATCACGCTACGATCAATAGGAGCAGAGCAGTGAAGGGAAATGTTGGGAAAACAGGAGAACTTACTCCATTTTTTAAGCTTCCGTCGCGTGTGCAGCCTTAATAGTTAAAGCTACACAGAAATCATGTATGACGGAAATGTTCTCCTTAAAATTATATAAAAAATATTCCATGACAGCAAATGTCTACATTTTATGGTTGACTCACAATAACACGTGTAACTCGCGATAGCTTAGCAGTTCAGAAATTTCTGATTATATTTGTCTACTCTTACGTTTATAACACTCTCAATCATCCCTAATTAATAAATGTTAACATTATTACCCATTTAATTAATTTAATAAAAAAATAAATATAGAAATAGGTACAGAAACACCAAAGTTATACATGAAATAAGCTAATAAGCCATCGCGCGTGAATACTGAATCATGCTATAGGGATTATTTTTGTGTAACCGTCGCGTCGGGTCGCCGCGGGAGGTATAAAAGGGCGGGGGATCCAAACGCGAACTTCCTACAATATTTGGCTGTTGATGCGAGTAGACGATCCGAGCATTCGACCTTATTGACAGGCAATATTGTTTATCAGCGCGACTTTTAGTCTTTAAATTAATTTAGTTTATTTAGTTTTCTTTTGTTGTTATTTCATAAAATAGGTATTAGTTATTTTGGTAGCGTGTTATATTCGTTCAAATTACAAATTATTAATAGTTTATAAGTAAGTAAAAGCGTAGGTACTTTTATTAATTATAGGTATAGGTATTATTAATAGGTATAGGTATTATTAATTATAGTAGTTATAGGTATTTAGTTTTAAGTGAAGTAGGTTTTATTATTAGACTGACAGACAACGCACAGCCGAAACTACTGGCAGCAGAGAGCTGAAATTTGGCCTGTGTGTTTGTTGGGAGGAGTAGGCTACCACTAAGAGAGGATTATTGGAAATTCCCTCCCAACGGGGAGAAAAGGGGGATAAATTGTTTTTTTTCCGGAAGTCATTATTCCACGCGGACGAAGTCGCGGGCAAAAGCTAGTCAATACATAATAAAATATATTTGTGTTGATTTTGGACCCGAAACCTGGCTATAACGCGGCTTTACATATCAATTTGGTATATGGGTATTTCTATCACGAAATATGTACTCAGTATCAGCCCGGACTCTGGAATTGTACCCGGTATAGCTCGCCCCCAAACACATCCGAACGGTAATTAGCTCAACGAAATGTTACCTCTGCTTACTCCTTCCGGTATTAAGAGCATGAGTGCTTAGATATTTTATAAATATGACACTCGCAAGAAATGTGAAATGTTTACCAATTACCGTGACCGTTTTACCTCCGTATATATTTTGACGGCTAAATCAACACAGATCATGTAGATAACGATAAGGCGTTTATGACCTTCACTGAATTATCGTATGACGACACTAATTTCCTTGTTCGCGGCAATTATCCATTGTTACGTATTGTGTTGTGTGTGTGTCAATGTGTCATCATGCTTTTTATACGCGTCTGTAATATTCCATTCAGTAGGTTTCCTTTTTGCGCCAATTGAGAATCGTTTGTATTGAACAAACGCTGGTGCAGTTTTAACATGGATTTTAATGTTATTATTCTCATGTTTCTTATGTATGTATTTTGTTTTGTATTGATATTGAAAGTGGTGTCTAACTCGAATTATATTATTTGGAAGTGGTAGAGCCACGCTGTAGACATTGTCTACAGCATGAATAAGCCGGCTCGACCAGGGTAGTACCACTGTCTCACAGAAAACCAACGTAAAGTGACAGTTTACTGTCGCGTTTCGTATGGTAAGTGAGATATCCGGAACCCAGATTCCCCCTTTCCTTCCCTAATCCCTATTCCTTTCCTTTAAGGCCGACAGCGCACACATAACACTTTCGGTATTGTGGATGTTCATGGGCGGTAGAGATCACTTAACATCAGGTGACTGGCTCGTTTGTCTGACTATACTATAAAAAAAGGTCCCATTTTGATCTCCTCAATTGTCGACGGATCTCTTCGGATCTCTTAGCACAGTAACTCCTGGCCGATTTCGGTCTCGGCGACTTTGCTTTCTTTCAAGTAATGCGGCTACGATCGTGGGCGGACATATGGCTGACGTATCCGATTTTAGCACGGAACGTGCTTGCACAGGTCCTACAAGTCAGGATACCATTACCATTAATGTAGCCTCTCTAATGTAGGATCTCTTAGCCCAAAGTATCTAAATTGTCTAACACGACTGGTGGGGCATGGGTGGGTATATGTTTAAAAACCTAGTTACCGTAGTTACCGTACAGTTACTATGTGGTTACAATGTGTGCACCAAAGTGTTTTCAGATCAAAGCTATTTTATATATTCCAATGCCCTCAACCGGGTTTCGAGCTCACGTCACTTAATATACATGCAACGTACTTTTTTTACTAAAAAGACAACCCATTTTTAAGTTAGAATCATTGCTTCGTCGTGATGTTTCCTTATTATGAGTTTCGTTAAAATCATGAGTTGATTTTACAGGCGATGATTTATAACGTATCATTTTCCTGCACTACCGATTAGGTGCAATAAAGAGCATAAATTATTCATTAATTCTACTAGCGGTCAATAACTACGGAATTTCATGAGCGTGCAGATTTAATAAATGCCATCGTATGGTGTCTGGAATAGGTGTATAATATATTAATATGTTGATGATAACGAGGGGTCTAATGCGTATTTGTACTGAGGAATAATAACCATATACATGAATAAAAATTAACCATAGGACAGTGTCCCGGCGAATCATGTTCCAGGGTCAGCCAGAAACTAGTCCGTCCGTTCTAAGTATAAAAGACCGTCGCGACGTGAATATATTGGACTCCTCTGTACTTACCGTGAATTGTTATTTAAAATGGAATTGAGTACATATTGTGCGACGAATATTTAAGGCTATTTAGACGCGAAACGTATAACACTATGATAGAAACACGGAAGCAATACAATAAAACATTAATGAAAATTTTTGTACAAATATTTTTTAAAGAAAAAACAAAGTCATACTCTTCTTATGGAAGAAACTTTTCATCGTAACTCTAACAGAATCCGGAAGTAGTAACAATTGTATGTACTACGGCTCCTCGCTGAGCTCTATTTACCCAACCTTTACTTTTCAATCTCTATTGTAATAAGTTTGATTTTTTTTATTAGACTTTGGTAGATATTTGTTATTTATACGAAGATTCCCAATTTTTCTATATAAATATTGGCATAGTTTGCTTACTAATGACATGTAAAGATTAATTCTAAGATTAAAAATATCTTTGAATAACAAAATGAAACAAACCTAATACAACAGAGTCATCTTGTTCCTATTATGTTCGTAGAAAAGCGAGTTACAAGTTTGTATTGCTACTTTCGCCACTCAGTAATAAAGCAATCGCTTTGTTGCAGGATCTTTACTGCGTCAGGAGCGACTTGGGCAATTTGCTCAAGGCCCTGGGACGTCTGGATGAAGCAAAGGTAAATACAATTTCCCACTCGGTTGTCTGGTATCGCTCCGAAGTTAACAGGATTCAATGAAACTTTCCTTTGTTCCAACTTTTATTAGCGTACACTCTATTGTGTAAGCGTAGACTGCGATTGCGTAAACATTACGATTTGTATTGCATTATGCGTGGCTAGGACTCAGGTTTTAATTATAATGGTTTTAACAACATTGTGCCATTTCAGCTTTATATAGTTGTAGAAAATTGTGTTAAGTGTTGATATCTACGGCCGCGTTTGTTGAAACCATTAACACGACTGTGAGAACAAGATAGAAATGATGATCATTTTTCAGAGTAATATTTTTTCCATCTTGTCCTCCACGTCAAGTCGCAAAATATTATATTATGTGTGCTCAGCATATTTTGCGACTACATTATGCGCAGGGCCTTTCGTTTTCCAGACAACATTTTTGTCAATGACCTTTGTTTCAGGCTGACGAAGATTTATGATTATTATTTAAATGGCGCTACGATGACTTCTAGAATTGCAGACCACACCAGAAATGTTGTCTGGAATGGTTGTGTTAAAGGAGTGTACGCTAATTGTAACTGTAATATAAAACGATAACAAACACTTTGCTATATCCTGTTGGCTTCACATATTTCGTATACATTTTGATCTTGTGCTTGTATATTGTTTTCGGAAGGAGGATCAAAGACAATAGCGTCTATCATGTAGTGAATGAGTTGTGCTTTGTTTATTTGTACGTCATGATTTAGTTACCGACATCGCGCGTGCCGCAAACACTGCTCGGAGACAGCGCGAAATGCAAATGATCCTCTCGTGTCTTGAACATATTTATTTGCACAACAACAATATTTTGATTATGTCGAGACGATCGGGTGAAAAATGGTTTGACTCAAAATCAACTAATTTCTATTATATTTTCACAAGGTGTTGTCTGGTAAGACAAGTGTAGGTGTGAGCGGTGCTGTATCTAGCTGGGTTATGGTTGGTACGACACTCGCTGTCCCGCCCGGATGACACCAGGCCGGCTGCAGGTAAAGTGGAAAAGGTTTGCAAACGATACGAACTGGCTATCGGATTATGACTCGTGTATCTTTGATTTTATCATTGTCGTGTTCATCCCGTCCATCGGTTAGGAAGTGGAAGCGCTAGGTGTTCTTTAAGTTATATTGTGTAAATCATTTGTCATGGCTGGCACCGGATATCCGTTTGCATTTCCTACTGATGTGTGGCAGTCGGCGTAGAGTCTTGTGTGTAGGGTGCAGTTGGCGTAATGTGTGTACTTGTACAGGAATGACGTGCGATAAGACGCGACGGCGGACTAGCGCCGCCATTCCACGCTCTGGTGTAACTTTTGCGATGGCGTAACAAACATTTCAGAATTTCATCATGATGCAAACACAATGGTTTTCCATTTTTTACCATGTTATTTTTCCGTGTGTGTAGGCATGTTACTTGAAGGCCATAGAGACGAGGCCTGACTTTGCAGTGGCTTGGAGTAACTTGGGATGCGTTTTCAATGCTCAGAGTGAAATCTGGTTAGCGATCCACCACTTTGAGAAGGCTGTCGCCTTGGATCCGAATTTCTTGGACGCGTACATCAATTTGGGAAATGTTCTGAAAGAAGCGAGGATATTTGACAGGTGAAAATATTAATTTGAACATCTAAATATATTGTTAAATTGACTTTTAATTAACAATGTTTAATAATTAACTTTCTTTTCCAAAACAGAGCTGTTGCGGCATACCTACGCGCATTGAATCTCTCTCCAAATAATGCAGTCGTTCATGGCAACTTGGCATGCGTGTACTACGAACAGGGATTAATTGACTTGGCGATTGACACATACCGGCGGGCAATAGAACTACAACCGAACTTCCCAGACGCGTATTGTAACTTAGCAAATGCCCTCAAAGAGAAAGGACAAGTTGCCGACGCTGAGGAATGCTACAATACGGCCTTACGCCTTTGTCCCTCTCACGCCGATTCGCTCAATAATCTCGCTAATATCAAACGAGAACAAGGATACATTGAAGAAGCCACGCGGCTATATCTCAAAGCTTTGGAAGTGTTCCCAGAGTTCGCCGCCGCACACAGTAATTTGGCTTCTGTTCTTCAACAACAAGGGAAACTCAATGAAGCTCTTATGCATTACAAAGAAGCTATACGCATTCAGCCGACGTTTGCTGATGCGTACAGCAATATGGGGAATACGTTGAAGGAGATGCAAGATGTCGCAGGAGCACTGCAGTGTTACACAAGAGCTATTCAGATAAACCCAGCGTTTGCGGACGCTCATAGCAATCTTGCTAGTATTCACAAAGATTCAGGCAACATTCCTGAAGCAATTCAGTCGTACAGGACCGCTCTCAAATTGAAACCGGATTTCCCCGATGCGTACTGCAACTTGGCGCATTGTTTGCAAATTGTCTGTGACTGGACCGACTATGAAGCTCGTATGAAGAAGTTGGTCAGCATCGTGGCTGAACAGCTCGACAAAAATAGGCTTCCGTCAGTACATCCACATCATTCTATGCTATACCCACTGACGCATGAGTTTAGGAAAGCCATCGCAGCTCGTCATGCCAATTTGTGTCTGGAGAAAGTCCAAGTACTCCACAAGCCATCTTACAAATTCCCTCGGGATTTACAAGGACGGCTTCGCATCGGCTACGTTAGCAGCGATTTTGGTAACCACCCTACGTCACATCTGATGCAGTCGGTACCAGGGCTGCATGACCGCGCGAAGGTTGAAATCTTTTGCTACGCTCTAAGCCCTGATGATGGAACCACGTTCCGCTCGAAGATCGCCAGAGAGGCGGAACACTTCATTGACCTTTCACAGATACCTTGCAATGGAAAAGCCGCCGACAAAATATACGGTGATGGTATCCACATTCTAGTCAACATGAATGGGTACACTAAAGGGGCTAGGAACGAGATATTCGCGTTGAGACCAGCTCCAGTGCAAGTGATGTGGCTCGGATACCCTGGCACGAGCGGGGCTAGTTACATGGACTACTTGGTGACTGATGCTGTGACGTCACCTGTCGAACTGGCCAGTCAATACAGCGAGAAACTAGCGTACATGCCTCATACGTACTTCGTTGGGGACCACAAGCAAATGTTCCCGCATTTGCAGGAGCGGCTAATCTTGAGTGATAAAGTGAAATCTCACAACAGTATGGGCGTTGCAGACAATGTGGCGGTTATTAATGCAACTGACTTGTCCCCGCTAGTGGAGAACACTGATATTAAAGAGATCAAGGAAATAGTAAGGGCGGCCAGACCAGTCGAGATATCTCTGAAGGTGGCTGAGTTGCCAACTACCACGCCGATCGAGACTATGATTGCGTCTGGACAAATTCAGGTAAGAAACTGCGCTTTCATTTGAATTATTAAATGGCTAGTGTGCCTTTTAAGACAGCCTCCGTGGCTTAGTGGGCGAGTACCTAGCTGTGAAACGTAGAGGCCGTCGGTTCGATTCCCGAGGCAAATGTTTGTTTAACAGACTGATATTTGTTTCGGGTCTGGGTGTTGTGGGACCGTAGTCCCTCGTAGTTCTAGATACCCACGATACAGGTTTTACATAGTGTTAGGTCAGAACTATGTGTGTGACTGTTGGGTGTATTTATTACAAGTTTGACCAATACCGTGTTTACCATAATGACACACTGGGCTCCGAAAAGCCGATGTCTTCGCTTACATTATAAATGTTTAGGTATATATAGCCCAACAAAAAGAAAATGGAGAGTAAATATATCATTAAATTTATTTACTCTTCCAAAGGGCCCCAAATTCTTGTGTGTATGGTCTAAGGGCAGGACCCTGGGTTTGACCTACTGTGAGGTCAGGACTCTGTATGACTGTTGGGTGTATTGTTACAGACGTCGGTAAACGGAGTGATACTGCAAAACGGACTGGCGACCACACAAACGAACAACAAAGCAGCGACCGGCGAGGAAGTGCCGCAGTCCATCGTGATTACTACGCGGCAACAGTACGGCCTGCCTGATGACGCGGTGGTGTACTGCAACTTCAACCAGCTGTACAAGATCGACCCGGTGACGCTGCACATGTGGGTGTACATACTGAAGCACGTGCCCAACAGTGTCGTGTGGCTGCTGAGGTTCCCGGCGGTTGGGGAGCCCAATTTGCAGTCCACGGCCCAACAGCTAGGTAAGATCATTGTAGACATTCGCGATTTGTAATTTCAGTTTTTTGATTTTATGAAATGGACGGCACTGCGCTTACCATGGTGCAGTGTGGTCACTTTGCCGCGCCAGTATAAAAGAAGTTATACATATTATATAATCAGAGAACGTGTCTTAATCTTAATATTTATTGGCATAAATATTAATACCAATTTTATTCTCGACTTTTCAACAAAGTTGCAGCGGCAAAGTAAGATTTAGTGGCAAATATTGCGTTTCCTCTAGAACTATATAGAGTACTAGCTGTTGCCCGCGGTTCCACCAGCGTGGTAGTCATGGGCGTATATAAGGGGGGGGGTTCAGGGGGTCCGGACCCCCCCCTTAGCATACGACATAATAATAAATCGCGGACTACTGATAGCGGATAATATAGACGGTTAGCAGGCTATTTGATTTAAGTGTCAATTTTTGCAGCATTCAGCTATATGCATATTTGGAATTAACAGATTTTTCTACGACTTGAGATTAGTTTAATTTTTTTCGTGTATAAAACAAGATTGCTTTTTTAAAAAAATACGACCGAATCTTAAGTAGTGACTACTTAGTAGTGATGAGTGTGATAGTATATGATGTACCATAAGTACCAGGAGGGCAATTCTCCTTTCATTCAAAATAATTTCGTACTCGAATCTACAGTTCGAATCATTTCTCTATTACGTAATTTCGAACTACGAAGTTATTTTTTCGAATGTTGCATCCATATCCATTTGAATTCGAGTCTTTACTATGATATTCTACTAAAAAATTTGAACTAAAAATCTATAAGTATTTTAATATCCATAGTGTCTCGGGCCTCATCAAATGTGCATCCACTATCCAGTTCTTGGACATGTTTTTGGACTCTTCCAAGTATTTTATCTTTCTAAGACTTTTAGTTAAATCATAATAAAAACACGAGATTGAGTCTTTTTATGGGTAAACACATTAGCATATGGCATCATATACGCAGTAAGTTAGGACCAAAATAAAACAATATCTTTGGGTGTCTAGAGGCCTTCATACGTCCAACATTACCGCACCACCTCCAAGAGCATTTTATGCCGCTTAGCTATAAACTTCGTAAAATATTAATGTTAAGGAAACAATCTTGCCACTTTATCTGGAGAATTCACCTGATACAGTTCATATGAAATTTGTCAAGACGCCATTAGGTTTCAGTGGTTTAAGGCAAACTCGGTCAAGAATGGCGTAAGCCTGGATGTCATTTTCTACCTACCAATATCATCAAGCGTTACTTAGCATCTTGCGGCGTACCCTGCAACTGCTGGGAAGAACTTTCGTGTCACTAGACCGAATGGCGTGGCTCAGTACGAAAATCATGTGCACATTTTGAGGAAACATGTATGAATCCAATGCCTTGACGCCCAGAGTGAGCTGCAATAAATAAGACCTAAAACTGTGTACACTTAGGGTTGGCCCTAAGTGTACACGACGCGCGTCGCCATGCACTGTAGTTGAAAAATAGTGACGCGACGTTTCGACTCTGCGCCAGTTTGAGTTGACTCTTACAGCTACTCTTCTAGACAACTGTTCTGTACGTCCTGTGACAGGGCGTTTAAAACAAAATTAGGGCTAGCTAGTCACATATGCTCACATTGGCGAAAAAAATTATTCCAAAAGTGCAAGGTTCGCCGTCGAAGGATACTTCTTGGAGGGCATCATCATCATCATCAAGTTAGGACACAATATTGAATGGTTCGAATTCGAGATGTACGTCTCGGACGGTCTGTACCAGTCGAAGCAGTTCGAGCGATAACCTTCGAGAAATGTTCGAATGGTAATTTTCAGAATAGCTCAAATATTTTGATTTCGAATTCTATTTTTAAAATAATTTATTTCTGAATATTTGACATTGTACACTGACAATCAAAACCTTCGAGAAACACCGGACTCGACATTTCGAGAATAGCTTAACTTTAAATTCACTCGAAAAAAGTTCGAATTTGTATAATTTTTCGTATACGAAGTTGATTCGAGTGCGTGAGAATTGCCCCTATATTCGTACCATCAAGACCTTCGAGAAACACCGGACTCCGGACACCGGATGGATGAAAATCTGCGGCAGATTTTCATCCATCCAAAGTCCAAATCCAAATAGCAAGTAGCATTTTTTTATTAACTAGCGTTTTCCCATTCTATGTTTAAGTAATTTCTAAATAAATATGATTTGAGCGGTTAGATTTTTAGCTTTTACCCGCGGACCCCCCCCATGTAAAAGCTATAGCTACGTCACTGGTGGTAGTTATTTAAGAAAGAAAAGGTATAAGATCCATGGAGATATCTTAAGCTATTATAACTTTCTATACTATGCTATCACTCGGTGGACTGCCTCGGTGGCGCAGCGCATACGTTTACGAGGCTATGCTGAGGTCTCGGGTTCGATCCCCGGGTCGGGTAAAGTGATGTTGGGTTTTTCTATCCAGAAATTCCCAGTATTAGCCCGGAGTCTGGAATCTGTGCCCGGTATGGCGATAGGCTCGCTCCCTATCACATCATGGGACCGAAATTTGGCGAAAAGTGGGTGTACTAGTTACACCTCTGCCCACCCCTTCGGGGATTACAGGTGTGAGTGTATATGTATGTATGTATACTATGCTATCCCATAGGAACCGTATATCTTCTGGGATAAAACTAGCCTATGTAACTCTCAGACCCCTCAACTAACACTATGCAATAAATCATGTCGATCCATAGCTCTGTGTAAAACAAAAACGAAACTATCAAACCGTGCATTTTTCGGGATAAAAAGTAGCCTATGTGCTATTCTATACTATAATCTATCTCTGTGACAAATGTTAACCAGACCCGTCCAGCCGTTGTTACTTGATTGAGTAACATTCATGTATCCATCCAAACATTCGCATTAATAATAGTAGTTAGTTTTTTTTTTATAGTATAGTCCGACAAACGAGCCAGTGGGTCACCTGATGTTAAGTGATCTCCACCGCCCATGAACATCCACAATACCGAAAGTATCACGTATGCGTTATCGGCCTTAAAGGACAGGAATAGGGATTAGGGAAGGGAAGGGGGAATCTGGGCCTCCGGTTATCTCACTTACCATACGAAACGCGACTACGAAGTAAACTGTCACTTTACGTTGGTTTTCTGTGAGACAGTGGTACTACCCCGGTCGAGCCGGCCCATTCATGCTGTAGACAAATATGTCTACAGCGTGGCTCTACCACTTCCGTCTTCACACTTTGGTCCCGGCGGCCTATCCCGGGAGGGTACGGGGGCCCTTCCGTCCGGCGGATCAGCTCACCTCCTCTCGGCTCTTTTAGTGGACCGGCGCTTGTTACGGCCTTCTGACTACTCTGACACTAGACCCTTGACCGCTTCTTCACCTCCTCCTCCCATAACTCCATGTCAGTGCATACAAAGAGAGCAGGTTTTACAGCGGTGCGTAACCCCACCACCGCCTTCACAATGGAGTTCGCTAACATCCGCGGACTCCATTCTAATCTTAATGCCGTCCACCACCATCTTGAGACGGCCCGGCCTGCTCTGCTCTTCTTGACGGAGACGCAGATTTGTAGTCCGACCGATACTTCATACTTGCTTTACCCCGGATACTCGCTTGAAGAAAGCTTCAGGCCGAGGGCCGGGGTATGCCTGTATGTTCGGTCGGACGTCTGCTGTCGCCGTCTGCGCTGCATGGAGGACCCCTCCTTCTCCACCCTGTGGGTACACGTCGACCTCGGCTCCCAGAGTCGGGTTTACGTGTGCCTTTACAGGTCACACGACGGGGACGTAGAGACAACTCGGCTATTTAATTATATTAGCCAGGCGACAGACGACGCGCAGGAGCAGTTTCCAACAGCGGAATTGGTAATTCTGGGGGACTTTAACGCACACCACGAGTTGTGGTTGGGCTCCTCCAGAACTGACCATGCCGGCAGGACTGCTCATGCATTCGCTTTGACGAATGGCTTGACACAGCTGGTGGACCAGCCTACCAGGATCCCAGATGTGGCAAGTCATGCGCCCTCTCTGCTGGACCTACTGCTGACGAGTCATCCAGCCGGGTATAAAGTGACGGTTGGTGCTCCCCTGGGTACCTCCGATCACTGCCTGGTTGGGACGTCGGTTCCTTGCGCTTTGCCTCCACGTCCCGTGAAGGTCAAGCGCAGGGTCTGGCACTACTCGTCGGCAGATTGGGATGGTATGCGGGATTACTTCGCATCCATCCCTTGGCAGCAGCGCTGCTTTGATGGAAAGGATCCTTCAGCGAGTGCTGACGCCATTGCTTGCGAGATCAGAATAGGAATGGAATATTACATTCCTTCCTCTGAGATCGCAGGCAAGGGCCGAGGACGCTCCTGGTTCAATCGTGCATGCGCCGATGCTGTTGGCAAGAAACAGGCGGCGTATCGTGCTTGGATCGGGGGTCGCGCTACGAAGGATCCCAACCTCAAGTCACTCAAAGCAGCCTATAACCGTGCTGCCAAGGTCTGCAAGAGGGCGTATGTTAAAGCGGATGCCCAGCGCGTCTCCAAGATTGGATGTGCTTTGGCCGATAACCCAACAAGCAGTCGTGCTTATTGGAGCTTGGCTAAGGCCGTCCAATCTAATTTCTGTCGCCCTTCGCTGCCACCGCTGAGATATCGAAATGGAACACTAGCCCATAGCTCGCAGGAGAAGGCCGATTTACTGGCAAACCTCTTCGCGGCTAATTCGAGACTCGAGGACTGCAATGCTCATTTACCAACTACGCTGCCCGGTTGCGGTCACACAATGCCTGATATCCGTATCAGGCATTGTGATGTGCGGCGTGAGCTGCAGTCTCTCGACGTCCGGAAGGCTGGTGGTCCTGATGGTATCCCAGCGCTTGTACTTAAAAAGTGTGCAGCGGAGTTGTCTCCTGTACTGACGCGCCTATACCGATCGTCCTACCTCTCAGGTATTGTGCCTGAATCTTGGAGGGAGGCTAATGTGCAGCCGATCCCCAAAAAGGGTGATAGGTCAGACCCTAACAATTATCGCCCAATCGCCATAACCTCAGTGATGTGTAAAGTCATGGAGCGACTGATAAACAGCCAATTAGTTCGCTACCTAGAGGATCACTCGTTGATCAATGACCGCCAATACGGTTTCCGTCATAACCGATCAACGGGTGATCTTCTAGCGTTCGTATTACATCACTGGGGGGAGGCGATTGACAAGCATGGCGAGGCTCTGGCTGTGAGTCTCGACATAGCCAAGGCGTTTGATAGGGTCTGGCATCGTGGCCTTCTCTCCAAGCTCCCGGCATACGGTCTGCCCGACAACCTGTGCAAGTGGATTTCCGGCTTTCTGCATGAGCGTAGAATGCGTGTCCTCGTTGATGGACACGCTTCGCAGCTCATGTCAGTAAATGCCGGAGTACCACAAGGTTCTGTGATTTCGCCCACCTTGTTTCTTCTGCATATCAATGATATGTTGTCGCTTGGCAACATTCATTGCTATGCAGACGACAGCACGGTTCATGGGCGTTATAGCAGCAAGCCTCCTGGTTGCCGGGCGGATACTGAGAGGAGACGAGAGGATCTTGTCGTTGAGCTCAACCAGACCTTGGATCTCATCTCATCATGGGGTACCAGGAATCGGGTTGAGTTTAATGCCAAGAAAACCCAGGTGTGCGCGTTCTCGTGCAAGAAGTCTCCGTTTTCTCCAATCCCCGTTCTTCAGGGTGTTCCACTCGCAATGCGGAATGACCTTAGTGTCCTAGGTATGGATATCCGCTGCGATCTTAATCCAAGGAGTCACATCGAGGGCGTAATATCCGCCACTTCACGCAGGGTCGGAATCCTGAACAGGGTGCGGCGGTTTTTCACGCCTGGTCAGCTCTACCGCTTATATAAAGCGCAGGTGCGGCCGGGAATGGAATACTGCTCGCACCTCTGGGACGGTTCCGCAAGGTACCTTCTCGATGCCTTGGATGGGTTGCAGCGGCGGGCCATCCGCATTGTGAATGATGCAGACGTGAGTAACAGCCTGGAGCCGCTACAGCTGCGTAGGGATATTTCCTCGCTTAGCGTGTTCTACCGTCTGTATCATGGCGAATGCTCTGAAGAATTGTTTGATCTTATCCCATCCTCTCCCTTCCATACCAGAACCACGCGTACTGGCTTGCGGAGCCACAGCTTCGTGGTGTCTACTACCCCGGCCCGAACCAAGAGGTTCGCAAACTCGTATTTTTGCCGCACCATCAAGCTGTGGAACAGTTTGCCAGCTACCGTGTTCCCTCCTTCCTATGATCCTGGGTCCTTTAGGCGTAATGTGAAGAAGCTAAACAGCAGGCCGGCATGATTGTGTTGAGTAGCGGGGGATAGACTGTCTCTCGCTACTTGATACTCTATCTGGACGGCACTGCGCTTACCATCAGGTGCAGTGTGGTCACTTTGCCGCGCCAGAATAAAAAAAAAAAAAAAAAAAAAACACTACTATAAAAAAAAGTAAGATTCTCAGACATGAAGGTTTCCTCTAGAGCTAAATAGGGTAGGTATGTTGTAAAATGGAAAATTTATCGTGTACCGTTTTTGTTATTGATTTAAATAAATATATCCTCAGATTTAAATGAAATATTCAGCAAAATTGTCTTTCGACTTAAACAAAAGTTATCAGTTACTTTTAAATTGCCACAAAGTAACTCAGCCCTACTTTGCCCACTTTGGTTCTATACATCAAAATTACGTGTCGTAATATCAAACCTAAGGCTTTTGTCTCGACAGTTCACTTTCGTTGTTCCATACTGCTTACATCTGCTAAATCAATAAGTGCCAAGTGACAGCCTCCGTGGCGCAGTAGGCGAGTAGCCGGCTGTGAAACGAGAGGCCGTGGGTTCGATTCCCACACCGCGGGACAAATGTTTGTGTGACAGACAGATGTGTGTCCGGGGTCTGGATGTTGTTAGAGGGTGCGTCTCTCTAGGTCCCTGATACCCTCAACACAAGACTCTTATCTTAGTGTGGGGTCGGGTCTATGTGTGTGACTGTTGGGTGTTATTTTTTAATCAATGTCGTCAGCAGTATGTGCCATTTGTATAACAAAATTATTCGCCATGCGACGTATTCTGAAACAGAAATAGAACGTGGAAAATGATGTTACACACTCCATCACACGCGCGCCGTATTCCAGTATCGTTGACAATAGTTATTTCTATATAATGGCTCACTTACACGAGAGCACGCAAATTTGTGTAAAGTCAGTTTTGCTTTGATAAAGACTTTTAGTTGAAGTAAAATAAATAAAAATAATAAACAAACTTCGGACTGCCTCGGTGGCGCAGTAATTGCGAATGCGTTACAGCTGCTTTATCGAGGTCTTGAGTTCGTTTCCGGGGTCGGGTAAAGTAATATTCGATCTTCCTATTTAGAAATACTCAGCCCGGAGTCTGGATAGGCTCGCCCCTTATCACATTGTGGGACCGTAATGAATTCGGCAAAAAGTAGGTGTACTGGTTACACCTCTGCCTACCTCTCCCCTTCGGGATTACAGGCGTGAGTCTGTATGTATGTAATAAATGCACCCAATAATCACACACATCATTATGATCCCATACTAAGTCAAACCTGTATCGTGGGTATCAGGAACTACGAGGGACTATGGTCTCACAATACCGAGACCCGAAAAAATATCTATCAATTAAACATTTGTCTCGGTGCGGTAATCAAAAACAGAGTATCTTGTTTGATAGCCGGCGCTACGGCGGCTGTCAATAATTATAAATCTTTTCTATATATTGTACATGTTATGTGAACATTTATGCCGTATTGTACTAAGAGTTGAGTTATAAAAGATTATGAGGTTGACAGATGTGTAGGATACAAAAAATTCAAATGGGAAAATTACGTTAATTTTGGAAGAGTTTCTACATTTTTGCGCTAAATAATAAGGATTACTATAAATATAATCTATTAATATTTTTTTCATGTAATACTATGTATGCGTGAAAAGGAACTGTGAGAAAGACGGGATGACAGAAATGTATACTACAAAAGATTTTTAATTCATAAAAAGTACCTAGACTCTTCAATAAAAAACAAATTATGCGTCACTATAAAATTTGAGGGTTGCCCTTGATTTTTCTGAGATCCTGACTTGGTGCCAATGGGAAGTATACCCTTTTAAACAAATAAAGAATTTCTCGAATCGGTCGGCGTCTTCGGGTAATCGGGGAACATACATAAAAAAAGATTCCGACGAATTGTTAACCTCCTCCTTTCTTGAAGTCTGTTAAAAAGAACGACGAATGGTGAAAATATGTAATGTAAAAGAAGTAAGAATTTCGTTTCCTAAATTCCACATATATAAAGTTGTAGGGTAAAACAGTATTTATTAGTGATATTTTTATAACCCATAGCCGAATAGAAAGCTATTGCAAGCTGATAGAAAGTGTATGACTGGACATTGTACTGTAGTTTTTTTAATTTAATATTAATTGCTTAATAATTAGTTTGTAATTTTGTCATTTATAAGATCATTTTTAAATAGTTTTTTTTTATGCTTTTATTAATATGTATTGGATCATGATGTATTTACCTGTAAATGTTTCGTTACATTTGTCCTGTTTTCTGTGTTTTTATTTGTCAATGTATTAATGTATACAAAACGTTGGTAAATCAAAAAATAAAAAAATAAAAAAAAAAAAAAAAAAAAAAAATAGTTCATCTTACAATAGAGAGTGTTATCTTATTATCATAACACAATCTTACGTGTTTGTACTATTCGTCCTATAAATAACATCTGGCTTTAATGATAACATCATACGTTAATCTTGTAATATTTATGTCAAAATGATTTTGTCACATCTATCAAATGTTTGACGCACTTCCGTTCCGTTATTTAACATTTTATTGCTTTTGCTATAAAATCTTGACGTTAGATAATAAAATGTTACATTATATGTACACAGATAATTTTTAATAATAATATCACAAGGAGAATCATAAAAAAGAAGTGTTATTATTCAAAAGACCTACGGTTGAGTTTTTTGGTGCTTCTTAGACCAGTGGACTTTTTCGAAACATTGTTATCCGTTGAATCCTTTGAAATGTAATTATAATATTGACGTGTTTCGTACTACATTTCCGTCCTTGTAGAACTAATGTAGTAAAATATTCCCGTCTGTCGATTGTCTGCTATTGTATAACTAACTTCCCTGCATAATGGCTGAGGAGGCCGATGGCTGGCACATGCGTCATACTCGTGAACGGGTGCTGCTCATGTGGAATGGTCATTTTTTTTTATTCTGGCACGGCAAAGTGACCACACTGCACCTGATGGTAAGCGCAGTGCCGTCCAATTAGTATCGAGTATCGAGAGACACTATCCCCCGCTACTCAACACAATCATGCCGGCCTGTAGCTTCACACTACGTCATGGAGTAAGAAGGTGAAGAAGCGGTTGAGGGTCTAGTGTCAGCGTACTCAGAACGCCGCAACACGGCCAAACACCATACCCGTACTCTAGACTCCCGACAAAAACCGAATGTACATTGGCTGATCCCGGAACGCGACACACTTGCGTGTGCCTCTATAGCGGGTTTTACACCCTGTGTACGGTGGTCACTATCCGGGCGGATATGAATATACTACCACTAGCAATGTCAGTAATAACATCATTATGTCTTCCGCAGGTCTTCCACCAGGTCGTATAATCTTCTCGAACGTGGCGGCTAAGGAAGAGCACGTGCGTCGCGGACAGCTGGCCGACGTGTGTCTCGACACGCCGCTGTGTAACGGACACACCACCAGCATGGATATACTCTGGACCGGCACGCCAGTTGTCACGCTGCCTGGAGAGACGCTGGCCTCTAGGTCAGTACTTTATGAAGTGAAAATTCTTTAGAATATTTGTGATTTGAAACTCGACGGAAAAAGCGACAGTAAAAAGAGACAAACACATAAACCTATTGGACTAAGCCTACGAAAGAATGAGACAGAATATATATTCGAGGGGATTCGAGTGGGATTCGACGTAATGTAAGTTTAACTTCTGCCGTGTGTGAATTGCACACACAGACTTTCTTTTTTAATGCCTGGATATACAGACGAGCAGACGGGCCACCTGATGGCTTCTGCAATGCCAGGGCGCAGCAATGCCGCTGCCTACCGGTCAACTTACCGGTACTTCATAAACTTTCAAGCCCTAGGAACATTTTATAATTTGTGTCAAACCCGTTGGGGATATATATGACGTATACCTTAAAATAACGTAGAAAAATATATAAAAATGATGATACAATTTATGCAATCCGAACTAAATAGTTTGATTATCTTACTAAGACAACCTACCTGTGTACCTTAGTAAGACACTAATTCGTATATTAAAGCCGAGATGTTAAATTACTTAATCTTATAATCTCATTGCATATTACAGTTTTGACGGTAGGTCTCTCGTATGCGAATCCCATTTCTCTGTTTCTGCAGCAGAAAGATGTGGGTCATGTGCATATTTTTTATTATCCTGGTGATCCTGGTTAGGATATAAGGCCAAAGATATGAAAATATTGTATTCTCACATTGTATGTCCTTGAAATGCAAATTTTCAAGTAAATCGGACGTCTGAAAGGTGGTGTAAATTACGTTGAAAGATTCCATTACATACATACATAGATATATACATACATAGATACAGATGAAGCTAATATACACCGTAACAACAGTCACACACATAGTCCTGACCAACATATACGAGTCTTGTGTCGTATATATCAGCAACTAAGAGAGATTTCAGTCTCACAAAAAGACCCGAAACAAATATTCGTATCGCATAAAGTTTTGTGCCGTTGCGGGATCGAACAAACGGCCTCGTTTCACAACCAGCCTGACCTACCGCGCCACCGAGGCTGTCAAGCATAACAATAAGCTCACGAATTAGCCGTTCTCTATAATATAATATAATGTAATGTTTTATTGCAGAGTGGCCGCATCTCAACTGAACACTCTCGGCTGTCCCGAGTTGATCGCGCGGACAAGGCAGGAGTACCAGGACATAGCTGTTAGACTAGGAACTGATAAGGAATAGTAAGTATTTATATATTTTTTTATAAAAAAGGGGGCAAACGGGCAGGAGGCTGACCTAATGGAAAGTGATCACCGCCGCCCATGAATATCTGCAACACCAGAGTGCTTGTAAATACGGCCTTTCAGGAAAGAATATGCTCTCTTGTTGAAGGTTCCCAGGTCGTAACGGTGTATATTTGAAGTGAACCGTACTATAGGCACTTTGAGCACTTTTGGGATGGGATGGGACACTCGCGTGGCTGTCACGGTTTATTTTACTTTTGACATAAGCACGCCCATGAAGTTCTATAATTATTTACTAGCAATCATAAACAAAAAATGTTGGTTCATGGACTCTGTTTAAAAAAGAAGACAGTAATTCCAATGTTTTAAGTTTTTACGTCTGTCGCTAGTTCCCATGTAGACAGTATATGTATTTTTATCTATAACAACATTAAACCGATACTGAACGATTATGCCAACACTCGACTTCTATTCACATTTACATTGTTTTGTTATTTTCATTCAATTTGTTTGCATAAACAATGCAATCTCCCTGAGATAACTACTATCACCTGCTGCTATCCATGATCGTAGATTATCAAGAGTACGAGCGCTTATCGAAAACAATTCGATTAATAGATCTTGTCCATAAGCGCTATTTACATTAAAAATTTAATTAAGTATCGAAAATTTATTGATCTCAGATAATTAGCAGTTCAATTGACTCTTAGCGTGTATAGGAAGTAGAGTCTCTAGTATATGGTGTGTCTGGGTTCAAATGTGTCATTTTGTCACACTTGTTGTATGTTGTATACTGGTGGTAGGATATTCATATCCGCCCGGATAGCGACCACCGTACACAGGGTGTAAAACCCGCCATAGTGGCACACGCAAGTGTGTCGCGTTCCGGGATCAGCCAGTGTACACCCGGTTTTTGTCGGGGGTATATCTATTCCCCCGACAATGGGGTACAATGTTTGGTCGTTTTGCGGCCTTCTGAATACTTTGACACTAGACCCTCTACTGCTTCTCTCGCCTTCACTCTTCACCTTCTTGCCCATGGCGTAGTGTGAATAAGTAGGCTGGCATGATTGTGTTGAGTAGCGGAGGATAATTGTCTCTCGCTACTCTATACACTAATTGCACGACACTGCGCTTACCATCAGGTGCAGTGTGGTCACTGCCGTGCCATAAAAAAATTACAATTAACAGTACTAGTACCTTTTAGTAGGCTGGAATCGTAAAACATAGATTTTCTAAGGCAATGGCCGGTTTAACACCGTTTTTTTTATAGCAGAGGCGCTGTGGTTCACCTTATGTAAGGGATTTTCACCGCTGTAAACAATCACAATATAAGATTCATGGGTACATTTATTGGCCTTGATAGGGAAGGAACAACAATAGGGTAGTTAGCACGAATTGTTTTATTATTCAAATCATTATGCTACATTACCTATTACCGAAAGAATTTTATGCAACCGAACAAA
Organism: Laothoe populi; assembly: GCA_905220505.1. Lineage (NCBI taxonomy): Eukaryota > Metazoa > Arthropoda > Insecta > Lepidoptera > Sphingidae > Laothoe > Laothoe populi. Next base: position 6,567,762 of record HG992158.1, on the reverse strand, counting down.
AATAAGTGAATTAGACGCCATTCAAATCCGCTGGAAGGGGTAATTGACAAATTACAGTAAAAGCATGTACGATATGAGCCGTGACGTCACCACTCAGTTGTGCGAGGGAGATAGTGAGATGTTCCCACTATGCAACGATTTTTGCTCATACCAATACATATTTAAAATAAATATTTTTAACTAATTTTTCAAGCAATTTTGATTCTGTTTTAGGAAAAGGGTTTCTTTGCGTATTATATTCGGTTGCATATCGAATAATACACAAAATTAAACACATGTAAATACCCTATTGAAGAGTGAGATACATGGGCAGCAAGTTGTTACTTCACGTCTGCTTTCTGTCAGTCAACCCTGTCAAACTGGCCTATCCATTCTGCAGATAAAATGTACCATCCAATGATTTAACTCAAATCAAATCATTTATTTCGTAAATTAGGCCACTATGGTCACTTTTTACATGTCATAACAATGTTAAGGTCTACCGGTGCTTCGGAAATGCCCACTGTTCTGAGAATAAGCACCAAGAAACTCAGCCGTAGGTCTTTTGTAATTTGTCATTACATTATAAAATAATTCACATATTAAATACATATATTCTTAAACAGGTCACATTCACATGAGATAAAGAAAACACAATCGTATTTCTTGTTTCAGTTTAAAAGCAATCCGCGCGAAAGTGTGGACCGCTCGTATGGACAGTCCGCTATTCGACTGCAGGGCATACGCCAGTGGACTGGAGATGCTCTACGGCAAGATGTGGGGACGATACACGCGCGGCGACCGGCCTGATCACATACAGGCACGCGACAAGTAGACAAGCAGACAAGTAGACAAGCAGACGAGCAGACAAGCAGACTTGTACACAAGCAGACTACACACCACCGTTGTTGCAGAACAGAAGTCGAGCGCTACTTTAATAAGGATGCACATTGTCAAGACTACGTGGACTTGGACTTAGGACAGTTTGATTACATAACTGTCAGACTACAATATGGTTGTCCACTACGTTGACGCATAGTCCTCGGTGTAGTCTTGTAACGAGTGTTATGGGAAGGTCTATGTAACTTAGCCGGTGACTAGGTTTACGGACTACGTGCAGATAATGGACTGCGAGTGATATTATCGTAAAAAACGTGGTTAAATATTTACAAATGTATTAAACGTGTATGTGATGAGAATTTTGGTGTTTTTCGATTACGGTCGGATATTGTGATTGTGTATTGGTTTGTGAACGATTTAAATTATATACAACACGCTGTGTAACCTGTAATGACTTGTATAGTCACGTCTTGACGTAGCTTCGCTATTTAAACTGACATGCAATTAATAAAATGATTGTGTATTCTTTTGAATATTCAGACGTATTGTGTATTCATTCGTGTTAATAAAATGTAAACGAGGTGTGTGAAACCTATTTAGAGCAATAATAATTAATTTATACCGAGCGCACTTTGGAGTCTTTGTCGTATGAATTTGAGACATATGACAACGTTGTAAAGATCTCAAAACCCTAAGTGCTATATGAATTCAATATTGGGTAATTGGACACCTGTATCGTGGGTACTAATTGTCTCGGTGCGGGAATCGAACCCAAGGCCTCCATTCACAGTCTGCTTCTTGCCCGCTGCGCCACGGAGGCTGTCATACAAGTGTCACATTTTACATACCATAATGCAAACGAATCCAATGTGCGCTCGGCGTTAGAAACGTGGCCTTTATAATACTACATTTTCTTCTATGGCAACATTATGCATTAATTTTATTTTAGCCAGATTATCTACAAAAATATTTTTGTAGTCTATGGTTAACACTTATTGTTGTGCATCTGAATGAAAGAACACTCACTAGGAGGATGTCTATTGTCCCAATTTAGGAAATAATGTTGTGATAATAGTTAGTAGTTGGATAAGAAATGCTCTTGGGAGACATGTATCAACGAAATTGTAACGCGAAGATTTATTTCTAATAATTGGACCCTGTTAAGCAGAAAATATCCAACTGACGTTTTCATACTTTAGAGTAAATGCAGATTAAAGTTTGACAGCTAATTTGAAAATTACTATGCAGTAAATAATTATTTTTTTAGGTAAATGTCATCAAACTCCCTGGATCTTTTGTGCACATATAAAACTTGATTAGGCTAGATTATGGCTATGTATTTAACTCTAATTCATAAAAAATTTTGGTTGTATCTTTTCTGCTTAAAGGTCCAATTAATGTGTTTAAATTGAGAAGCAATATTGGTTATAGTATATTCAAGATCCCTTTGTATGTGTTGTCCTTGCCAAAGTTACGCGTAGTGTTATTTAAAGCTTAAATATCATTGTGAAATTTGAAGTGGCCCAACTGAAAAGAGATAATCTCTTTAGCCTCCGTGGCGCAACGGGCGAGTAGCCAGCTGTGAAACGAGAGGCCGTGGGTTCGATTCCCGCACCGAGACAGATGTTTGTGTAACAGACAGATATTTGTTTCGGGTCTGGGTGTTGTGGGACCGTAGTCCTTTGTAGTTGTTGATACCCGCGATGTAGGTTTTACCTAGTGTGGAGTCAAAACTATGTGTGTGACTGTTGGGTGTATTTATTTATTAAATCTATCCAACGACAGTCACCTAACTTCAGTCAAATATGGGACTGCGTTGTACAGTCTTAGGACTGCGACTGACTATGATTTTGAAATATGAATAACAACATTCCCTGCGATGTTGTTATACATATTTCAAATTTATGGATACAGTTATAAAAAACCTTGACGGTTCAAGGTTATTTTTTGGAAAATATTCAACTGAATCAGTCAAGCCACATTCAACAAAATTTCAAATATAACTGAATAAGTTCATATAACAGTATGGGGTATAAATAAGCTTATAGGCCTTTGTTATTCTTCCTACTTTAAACAAAGCAATATTTTCAATATCCTGTGGTCACTAGACATTGGCCGTATGTTGGTGACATATATAGCTAGTGATTATCGAGACGGGAGCCGAGTAAGACTGAATTTTCGGCACATATGGACGCCAGAGACATAGATAAATATAGTTAAGTAGGGCACAATATGTGCAACTGTTTTTTTGTCTATTGCCAGCTGTATCTCGTCTACGGGGCAAGATTCTCTATTACTTAGCTATTTGATGAATGAGTATGGATGACTTTGTTTAGTGTTAAAGTTTTAGATAATTATTTGTGATAGTACTGAATGGCTATGTTTGTAGATAAGTTTTGTTTACTTATCGATACCCAGCGATAATTAGAGCCATAATAAATTTGTTATTTTAGTATCGATATGTCGATAGTTACTCTCACTATTTTATCGACAGCATTTTGAAATTGTATCTTGACGTAACATTTGTGTTTTATTGCTTCTAATGTTATCATCAAATTCTACTTAAAGCTTATGCATTTTCATTGAGCTGCTGTATTGAAAATTGACGGTCAATTTAATAACTGCATTTTTAGACTAGTGATGTCACATTGATAGTATTTATTTATTTATTAGGGCTATTCATTTACAACAGTCACGATGGATTGTAATGGTTTATAGACAAATAAATAACACATTCGTTAGTGGATTATAATCGCGATAGAAACGAATATAGTTTGCTTACTCATTGTAAATATCTGGTACCGTTACAACGTTAGTCGTAAGATTAAATATTGAGAATTGAGTTATTATTGTTTTATTTTAGGATTCGATTTAAATCCTTTTAACGCTTGTTGTCACTCGTGTATCAAAAGGATATTAAAAAGGTAAGGTAGTAAGTAAATACAAGCCAAAAGCAATTTTATTTCCATAACATTAAAGTAAAATTTAGCATGTAAAACAGCATTTGCTGGTAACAGCATTTGTGGCGCGCCGGCATACTATTGATACCAGACTGGCTAGTAATATCAACGGTTGGTGCGCTGTGAGCGAATTTTTTACGATATTGAGATATATATATTCGGAACATGTGAAATCTGCATCTTTTGAGCTTTGTTTCAAGATATCGCATAAAATGTAGGTTAAATTAAATTATTATCATTGTCGCCCTTTCAGGCATTTATTCTAAGATGTTCATATGATGTCGAATCGCGTTACGCGCGATGGACTTGCAAATTATAAGCGGAAGTTTTCTCTTAGGTAGAGATCGTGTAATCTAAAATGACTTGCGAATGCAGTCGATTTTGAAAATTACTACGTTGCTTATTGGGCTCAAAATTGAGTGGTACTAGGATTGATTTCGCGCGTAATTTCGGATTAGGTAAGCTACAGTATCCGACGCGGATACATGCCGCACGCTCGAATAGTAGCTACCAAGTATTTTAATTGCCTCTCATTGTCATTTTTTTACTTCAGTACGGCGCATGAAAACCATATTGTGCGTGTTGGTCTTTTGCCCGCTAAATTACCAATGTGATTTCTACGATATTACCTTATTATCCAGTGTATATAGAGAAAGTTAAGCGTTTTAGGACGATTGCTGATAAGTAACTCATGGATATTCAATGCGTTGCTATGCTGTTATAACATCCAAAAGGCGGAAAAATTGTCAATTTCTACAGGGTGTAAGGAAAATGCTATCAAAAACCGGATCGTAGTGCTAGGTAATAACAGAAACGACTCAACTAAAAATTGTAAAAAATAGGACGCATATGTTTAAATTTTTCACGCAGCGTTATGTTTCTATAGAATTGTAATAGTAGGTATAAGTATAGGCTCTTTTATCAAGGGCAATTTTGGATTCGAGAGCGTTTCCCTTACGGAGTGGCTCAACCATGAGTTTATGTTAAAAGTTACGATAGGTAAACGAAGTCGCTAGCGTTGTAGCGTTGTTCTTATAGTATGCAATTATGTTATTCAAGTAACCACTAGAGGCGTTTATTTTTTTCATTTAAATATTGTAATTTGTCGCTAGCGATTATAGGTGAGAGAAACTCATGGTTGATCTACAGTACGGTAGTTTAAAGTAGTGACCGCCCGGGGCGCCAGAAACGAAGGGGCGAGCGACAGGGAGACATAAGTACTTAGCAGCGGCCAGTTCACCATACAAGTCTTAAATTTCCTTTAATCTGGTGACGAAATTACTAAAGGAACCACACTAGACACGACTACTACAGTACTACAGTATGCAGTATTTATTAACTTCATTCTTTCCCTTGTTTGTTTTTTTCTCAGGGATATGTGACCGATGTAGTGTAGGTGTGGAAACAGTTTGTAACTGGGGGGCGCACAGTAGTCCGAAAGCCGAGTCCTGGCCAAAACCCCCAAAATGAAAGTTATTGTACGAGGTAAAGCTTCATATATTTTACAACATGTGGCATTGGAGCTTTGAAATCCAAAAGGGCAGTAGTTTTTATTGAATCCCTGGCCCTTGGTAAATGCTCGAAAATGACCATTGTCGAGAGCCGCGCGGGACTGTGGTGTGTGCACGCTTCCGAGCGCTCAAGAAAAAAGCCTCTAATTTTAGCAATTATCATCGAAATCGAGTAAACAAAAATGGATATTGTTCCTGAAAGTAAATGAGTAAAGTAAATGCAAGTAATTTTGTGAATGAACCAATTTTTTGGAATTTATGGTGACAATTTAATGATTCAATACGAGTTTTGAAAATTACTCTGTTTCATAGAATTGCATTACTATCTGTAGAGAATTAGTCCCACGGAGGAGGAAGAATTTATAATTTTTAAAAAAGTAAGTAAAATTTGCATTCGTTTTCGGAATCAGCGACCCAAAAAACGTTAGAAGTATACATTTCAGCAAAATCGTACAATTTTCCGCGAATAATGTCCGCCATTTCCGGTCCGCCATTTTTGTTTTCATTTTCGGAATCAGCGATCCAAACAATTATAAGTACAGGAATACTAGCAATTTTCACTAAGAAGCATTTGAGTTATTGAGTTTTGACCAGGAATACGGGCTGCCGGACAACTGTGGGGCGGTACCAATGTACCGACCGACCGATTGGCCTTACCTATATCTTCTCGGCTGTACTGATAGTTGATGTTTGGTAGTACTATATGTATCTAGGGCAGCCATGTCAAACTCAAACTTATTGGTGGGCCAAAAGCACGAAGACCGTAGTCTAAATGGGTCGCAAAACCTAATCTTAAAAAAGACAATCTACTGAAAGTCTTAACGAAAAAAAGTAATATTATAGGACCAGATCTTTATTAAATTTCCAATAAAAAGGTCACTGCAAAAAAGTGTGTGCAGCGCAACAAGCTCACATTCAAGCTGATATTTGAGCCGCAGGAAAATCCTCAGTGGGCCACATGCGGGATGTCTAGAAAAACACCGAATTCTTAAAAAGATAGGTAAGTATCTCTTTTTCCGAAAAGATATACCTAATTGGGGCTTCATTTTTAACCGACTTCAAAAGAGGAGGAGGTTAACAATTCGTCGGAATCTTTTTTTTTATGTATGTTACCTGATAACTCGAAGACGCCTGGACCGATTCAAGAAATTCTTTTTTTGTTTAAAAGGGTATACTTCCCAGGTGGTCCCATTGGCACCAAGTCAGGATCTGATGATGGGATCTCAGACAAATCAAGGGCAACCCTCAAATTTTATAGTGACGCATAATTTGTTTTTAACCGACTTCAAAAAAAGGAGGAGGTTCTCAATTCGACTGTATGTTGCTTTTTTTTTTTTTTTTTTTTTTTTTATGTTTGTTACCTCGTTTCTCTGTACTGTGTGAACCGATTTCGACCATTCTTTCTTTGATTGAAAGCTGGTGCTTGTCATTTGGTCCCATAAAAATATGGTGAAGATCTGATGAATATCTTCGGAGCTGGAGAGGGTAACTCCTTAAAATTAAGTAGTATTCCAGTGGTTCTTTTTGCATTACGTTCATTATAAAAGTTAAGTTTCAGTGAGAGAGGGTAAAAGGGGTGGGGGTGAGGGAGGGGGGTGATAAAATTAAAATACACGTAAATTCTAATATCTTCAGCAGCTTTTAACCGATTTTATATAATTTACCACTAAAAAGCAAAAAATAAATTATTACTTTTTAAATAAAAATTAAACCGCCTTCAAAAAAACCCAGACACAACTAAAAAGCAAAAAATAATTGTTTACATTTAAATCAATTAGTTATATGCAATTTAAGTCAATTATTTGGAGTCGGTGCCAGCCAAAACATGGAAAAAACAGAATAATCAGGCATACAAAAAAATATAAAATAGATCCAGACTTGGTTTTTATAAATCTAAAAGTAAAGAAAACAACACCGGCACCGACTCCAAAAATAATTGATTTAAATTGCATATAACTAATTGATTTAAATGTAACCAATTATTTTTTGCTTTTTAGTTGTGTCTGGGTTTTTTTGAAGGCGGTTTAATTTTTATTTAAAAAGTAATAATTTTTGTTTGAAGTCGATGTACTTTTTATGAATAAAAAAACTTTTAAGAATTCAATATTTTTGCGTTTAGTTCAATTTGAAAATATTTTTTTATTAACTGTCAAGCAAAATAACTTAAATGATAATTATTGAGAATGTGTGAGTAATATCAGTTTTTCGTATTGAGTTTTCTTGTAGATGTTAAAAAATATAATACTTATTTTTATGCAGGTATACTGTCTGGGGTTCCGCCACTCTGTTGTATAAAGGAGGGTGTCCATAGAACTATCACTAATTCACCCCTGCACCGCTGCACCGGTGAATGTACTATGAAGGGTAGGTGGTAACAGTAAACATAGATAACAGAGGCCTAGTTTTTGTGTAATTAAAACTGGTATTCTTTGACCGTTGAATTTTATATACACCGAAACTAACTAGGCTCACTAAAACAAGATTTTTTTATGATTTTTTAATAATCGTTTGTATTCATAAAGGTTCGCTTACACAAATTATTTTTATTAGTATAAAAACTTAACTAGTAAGAATCAAATATTTTATGGCCGACGTAATTGTATTGGATATGTAATAAAATGCAATTGATTTTTTGTTATAGCTAACGCGTGGTTGCCGTTTGATTCGTGGCCTCAACCTCGGTAATTGGCGCGAAATTGCCTAACCCAATCATTTAAATCTATGATTTATATTACAGGAAAATCTATCTTACATTAACAATTAATTTATGTGCAGATGTGCCAGGTACATCTTTAGAATATAGAGGGGTTCTTTTTGACTGAATATTTATTGGCTTAAATTTTTCTTTTGCATCAGGTCCCTGCATGTCTAAATCACGGGAACTTATAGATTATTGAGTTGAGTTTCAATAAAGAGTTAAACTATTCGATATGACAATACCAAGTTCCCGCTGGTGGGTCCGGCCGCATTAGAAATATATTTTATTTTCCATTCGTTTAATTCCTTTAGGAACAGAATTAAAAAAAATGCTGATATGACAAGCTTCGTGGATTTTGTTGCAGAGTATTATTAAATTCAAGTTTTGACTCGCTAAATGTTCCCATCCAAACTTTACCCACTTTAGACATGGGATATCAAATAATACCGGTATTAGTCATTATCGGAATATATTCTAATATTTTCAGTTTTCTCCAGCATTTTGGTCAGGGCCATGTGTTATTTTAAAATATGTATAACGGTGGCAATTGCTATATGTCATTGCTACCGTGTATAATACCCCGCGCCATTGCAGAGCAAAGGCTATTATCCTAATAGGATAATTTAAAAAAGCCATTTTAAAAGGTTGGCAAGACTCATGTAGGCTACCTATTAATTATTTCCTCCGCCTTGTTTAACCGAGCTGACTAGATTGCCGTTATAATAGAACTGCAACTCTAAGAATGGAACAGTAGAAAAAATGTAGATCCTTACATATGTATGTGTAAGGTTAAGTACCTACCTACCTACCTACGTCTTTATTCCTGATGCAGAAGGTGTCGTTGAGCCAGAGTTCTTTTTCGTGACTGCACTAAACTTATTGGTATCGAATTCGAGAAAGTTTCTTGTCTATGTAAGATGCGGTGCACGGAATGATAAATTAATAACAAGAGTCGCGTTTCTTTGGTGACCATTTGTAGTTTTCTTTTAGCGTCATAATTGCAGATCACTTAATAGATAAGAACTTAATGATCCATGTTATGATTTTCAAGTATATAGATAGTCCAGACTCCAGTGATGTAAGCTTGCTAAGGCAAGGCAAGGCACGGGCCCTGTATCAAAATTTGTCGGGGGCCCAAAAGACCCAAATGGGTTAAGATTTTTTTATAAAGACGTCCGGGGCTTCTTTAGCCTTGGGGGTCCGTATCATTGATACGGCTGATACGCCGGTAGCTATTCCCCTTCTAGACAAAGTTTGAATAGCGAGAACTTCAAAAAGCGACATATATACTCGATATACATAGTATAAAATAATAATGTAAGCAATACTTAAGATAATTAGAGCGTAGTTTCAGTAGTAGCGTTTTTAGTAGTGTATGTATTATGATTGAACTTTATGTTTTAATTGGGGTTTCTGAGTGTTTGCGTTATTCCTGTAACATACTGTATTATGGATATTGTATCTTACTTCTTACTAATATTATAAATGCGAATGTTTGGATAGATAGGTGGATGGATGTTACTCAATCACGCTAGACCGGCTGAAAGGATCTGATTAAAATTTGGCACGGAGATAGATTATAGTCTGGAATAGCACATAGGCTACTTTTTATCCCTGAAAAAGTACGGTTCCCGCGGGATCGTTATGTTTTTGTTTTACACAGAGCAAGGAATCGACATGATTTTCTGCATAGTGTTAGTTGAGGGGTCTTAGAATGACATAGGCTACTTTTTATCCCGGAAAAGCACGGTTTCTATGGGATAGCATATTATAGAACGATTTAATAGCTTAAGATGTCTCCACGGCTTTTATGCCTTATCATTCAAAAATAACTACCACGTGGAGAAACCGCGAGCAAAAGATAGTATATTATAAATTTAATCGAGGCACACCAAAGTAATTGCATTGCACCTGACGTCAGTAGAAGTACAGTACAGAACAAATATAATGTCAAGTAACGAGAAACGGAGCATCTAGTCGATGGACAAACTTATGCCAGTCCTAAGTAACTGTACAAAGCTGGCTAACCCGGAACGTGATTTGTACTTAGACATGAGCCACTATGACTGGTTTTTCAATGTGTGTAAGGTGGTAGCTATTAGACATCTCATCAGAGAGTAAATACCGAGTAATGCACCCTTTTAGTCCTGGAAGTCGTGTGTTATATGCAATACCAGTCTAGACTGTCACATCCGCTTACTATCAGGCGGGTTGTCTCCACTTTTATTATTTTAAATACGATTTGAAACGTCGCAAAAAGAGAATTCGGCGCGTATATTTTGTTTATTTTTAAATGTATCACTATTACAATTACCATTTGTGTCAAGCATTTTTCACAAAGATATCTGTTGTTCGATATTAAATTCTTCGAAATTGATTACGTATGAATGTAAAAACATCGTCGCATTAACCCTAGAAAGATAGTCTGCGTAAAATTGACGCATGCATGTTTGAAATATTGCTGTAACGTTCTCAATATTATAAATCAGTTGCTGTGCCTTTAGAACATTTCACTGGTCACTAAGACCCTTCGTGAGGTGCACTCATCACAGAGCTAGGTGTCACAAATTTTGAAATATAACGACCACGTTAGTCAAAATTACGCTTGATTATCTTTTACTTACCTACATAGAAATAAGACTATCTTTTTGGGTTAAAGAGTGCTATTGGGAATGAGGCTTAAATAGTATGTAAGGTTTTATTGAACAAGAATTTGAGAAAAGCATTGTTCCTGTCAGTTAATCTAACTGATGCCCGTGATCAATATGGTGAGCGTTAATTAATACCAACCCTGTGTTATACAATGTCCCACTGCTGAGCATGCCCCCCTACTAATGGCGTTGGGTCTCAGTATCTGGTCTAGTGCGGGTGGCACACTTGATATACCTTTGAACGTTAATCAGTCACTATTATACCTACACTAATTTAAGCGTAGGATTGTAATTAGCGGTTTTCGCGTTCCCACGTGTATACTGGTATAAAGTATAAAAATATATCTCCTAAGCCAATTAAAATATTTGAAACTTGCTAAGAACCACCATTTAGAGGCTTGTTAAAAAAATAAACGCTGTTTTTAAGCTAAAGTAATTGTCCATCTTACACTCTTACCACACAATAGTGATTGCGTCCCCGCTGGCTGGTAATTCCAACGGCATTAAATTCCAGTACACAGAGGTAAGTAGTTAGACATAAGTTTGTTAAATTTCTCATAATTATTTAAATTATGAGAAATTTAAGAAGTGTGTACAACGTAGTCGTAGTCGCACCTAAAAAGAGACTTTAAAACAGCTCTATTATACTTCAAATGAACTTCTTCTATAATACTTCATATGAAAACACATGTATGCTAGGATGGTTTGAAAACACAATTGGACCCGGTAGGTGGCGCTGCTGTCGGTGTGGTGCTGCTTTTCCAGGCAATAAATTATATTGCAATAAATTTCTAATATTTAGTAGATTTCTTTTTGTAGTTTTTGATGCTAGAGGCTAGACAAATTGGTGCATCAGACATTATAAGAAAAATATACGTTGGTTTGAAAAAAAATACATCTTTTCTGAATACTTGTTAATAATTAACATAATATAATAGCTATATCTGTTTTCGACAAATGCTAAATTGTGGGAATTCGCTATGCCGTATATTTATGGGACCATGGCGGTATGCGAATGATGCTATATTTCAACTGTGTTTCTTCCGGTCCAATAAAAACTTGATTCAATAAGATAGCTTTTTTACAACGTGTTTAAATAAGTATATTATATTTATATTATTTTAATTATGCTTTTGTGTCACGTTAACATTGTTCCATTTAATATACATGCCATAAAATTAATGTTAGATGCAGGATACACGAATGTTAAATATGCAAATTGCTTTTGTTAAATTATTACGGACTTATTTAATTGTGTCATTTAATATCATTAATGTAAACAGAGTCACGTAACGGTTTCCGTTTCGTAAAACAGTCAAAACTACGAGGGTTTAGTTATTATGCGGAAAGTACGGCGGTGCGGCCCGATCCCTCCGAGCGGTCGCCCGTCGCACATTCATGGCATTTCATTGTACGCGGCAGTCAGTGCCCTGCCGCCGCGGGGGGAACGCGCGCTTTCTCTGCCATGCCGCGCGCCGCACACTGCTCTATTTACTATACCGTTTATAATCGACGCTATCGAAACGTTTCCGCATAGTACACGCGCTCCGAACAGCTGAACATGGACGCGTTCAACACAAACGCGTCGCTTTCATTCACCAGGAGCCTGTGCTGACGAGTGACGGGTGACGAAGATGACATGGACACAGTGCCGTTTATAATGATAATTAACGCGATATTGTTTTGTTTGGTGATGGGCGCGGCGCTGACGGAGGCACCCGCCGATGTGGATGCTTGTTTCCGTGTGTCCGGTGAGAACAGTGCAGTGGAGTGCAATGTACGGACGTTGTCGGCGGACGGCGATGTCGCCGGTTCGATGCACCCGGACGGCGCGGAGCGGCTCGCGATCCGCTGCAGTGCTCTGCTCGAGAGCACGCTCAGGGACCACCACTTCGGCAGGATGCAAGGTTTGGCAGAGATCTCTATACAAAACTGCAAAATACTGCGGCTGCCCGGCAACGTGTTTGAAGGTCTGCGCGGACTCAAGACTCTCAGGATACGCTCCATGAACAACGAATGGAGCAAAAACAAAGAACTAGAGCTCTCTCTCGGAGCCTTCAACGGCTTGAGGGAACTGCACACGTTAGACCTGGGTTACAACAACATAAGGAAAATACCTTCAGATCTATTTTGCGCTTTAGAAAACATAATTTCTCTTAATTTAACGCACAACAAAATAAAATTTGTCGATGAGTTGGGTTTCGGACACAAGTGTGGTTCCACCCTTCAGACGATAGACTTAAGTCACAACGACATCATGTCACTACCAGCTGACTCTGAGATATTACACTTGAGGAGACTGACACAGCTTTTTCTACAAAACAATAAAATAAGCGAGCTGCCGCCCGAAGTTTTTAGCGATCTGCTCTCGTTAAAGGTTGTGAATCTCTCCGATAATGGAATAAATTATTTGCCGGAAGGATTATTCCACAATACCAGGGAAATAAGAGAAATTTATATGCAAAATAACGAGCTGGAAATTTTACCCAAGAAAATATTTAATCGGCTGGAACAATTGCTCGTTTTAGATCTTTCGGCGAATAAATTGAGGAGCGACCACATAGAAGATGAAACGTTCGGAGGTCTAATAAGATTAATCGTGCTCGACCTATCGCGTAACGCACTCGCACGGATTACACGCAATATGTTCAAAGACCTGTTCTTTTTACAAATACTCAACTTGACCAATAACTCTTTAGGGTTTATCGAGGACAATGCGTTTTCGCCACTGTTCAATTTGCATACACTAAACTTGGGCCTGAATAAATTGCACGCCGTGGAAGACCACATGTTCAACGGGTTATTTATATTAAATAAGCTTAACATTAACGGTAATTTGTTGTCGTTTGTCAGTGAAAGTGCTTTTAAAAATTGTTCTGATTTAAAAGAGTTAGATTTAAGTTCTAATAAGTTAACTAATATACCCGAAGCAGTTTTGCAATTGCCGTTTTTGAAATCACTTGACTTGGGAGAGAATTTATTGACGGAAATAACCAATAATTCATTTCAAAATCTATCCCAGTTGACCGGGTTACGTTTAATCGACAATCAAATTGGAAACCTTACCGCGGGCATGTTCTGGGGCTTGCCCAGCCTGCAAGTGCTCAATTTAGCGAAAAATAAAATACAGTCCATCGAGACCGAAACCTTTCAAAGGAACACGCAATTGGAAGCCGTTCGTTTGGACGGCAACTTCATTTCTGATATTAATGGTGTGTTTGTGGCTTTAACGAAACTGTTATGGTTAAATTTATCGGAGAATCACTTGGTGTGGTTCGATTACGCTTTCATTCCGGGCAGTTTAGTATGGCTCGACATTCACGCTAATTTTATCGAAATACTAGCGAACTATTACAAAATACAAAAAGAATTACATGTTAAAACTTTGGATGCGAGCCACAATCGTTTGATGACTTTATCGGCTTTATCAATACCACCTAGCGTGGAGCTTTTGTTTATAAACAATAATCTTATATCCAGTATAGAGACGGACACGTTCGTAGAAAAAAGAAATTTGACCCGCGTGGATATGTATGCCAATGAGATCGAAAGTTTAGATATAAATAGTTTACGCATCTCACAAGTGCCAGAGGATCGAGTGCTGCCCGAGTTTTATATCAGCGGCAATCCATTTCACTGCGATTGCACAATGAAATGGCTTTTACTCATAAACTCTATCACGTCCAGACAATATCCGAGGGTGATGGATTTGGAGAATGTTATATGCAAAGAGTCTTACGTACGCGGCGTCAAGTACCTCCCAGTCAGTTCTTTACATTTAAAAGACTTTTTATGCAAATACGAAATTTACTGTCCGGAAGATTGTCATTGTTGCGATTTCAATAACTGTAACTGCAAAACTATCTGCCCTATAAATTGTTCTTGTTATCACGACTCGACTAAAAGTACGAGCGTTATCGACTGTTCTGTAAAGCAATTAAAACTTGTACCGCAAAGCTTTCCTGTAGACGCGACGCACATTTATTTAGATGGAAATGTTTACAGTGAACTCAATGAGACTGTGTTTATGTCGATGCGAAATGCCTTTGTTATTTATTTGAATTCGAGCAACGTCGTCACAATCAGCAATAATACATTTAGTTCACTTCACGATCTGAGAATTTTACATTTAGATAATAACAAACTGAGACAATTACGAGGTCTCGAATTCTCAAAGCTAAGCAACTTGAAAGAGCTGTATCTGCAAAGTAATTTAATAGAGTATATATCAAATGAAACTTTTTCGCTTTTGGGAGCGTTGGAAGTTTTACGCTTGGATGGCAACAGAATCGTGAATTACGGTCTGTGGCACTTGGACAATAACAATAAATTACAAACACTATTTATCGGCAGTAATCATTGGTCTTGTGATTGTAAATATTTGCAAAGTTTTTTGGCTTATGTGTCGCAAAACGTGGAGAAGGTCATAGACATTAACACCTTGTGGTGCTATAACGAGAACGTCAAACCGGCAAAAAAGCCATTGAATTTAAACGTGACAGTTTGCAGTGAAATTAACGAAACGTCGGTGATTAGCGCTTTCTTCGTATCCCACAACCTGCCACTTCTCGCGTCAGCGGTCACCGGGTTCATGCTTATTTTATTAATATTAGCCTTAGTGTTTACATTTAGATACGCTTGTAGGATGTGGTTGTACTCAAATTGTGGAATTAAATTGTCGCCCTTGGCGGACGACTTTGATGACACTGAGAAGCTTTATGACGCTTATATATGTTATAGTCCTAAAGATGAAGAATTTGTTGTAGACACGTTAGCGAGAGAATTGGAAAATGGGTACCCGTCATATCACCTCTGTCTGCACTACAGAGACGTGCCGCAATTTGAGGCGACGTACGCACAGTTTCCCGACTTGGTGGTCGAAGCGACGGAAGCTTCGAGGCGTATTATAGTAGTGTTGACAACCAATTTTATCTTAACTGAATGGTCACAGATAGAATTCCGACAAGCTCTACAGAAAGCGCTCAGAAAGAATCCAAATAAATTAATAATAGTCGCCGCCGGGCACATCCCACGAGACCCGGAGTTGAAGTCATATTTCAAAACGGGTTTGGAGATAACATGGAAAGAGAAACGTTTTTGGGAAAGGTTACGTTATGCGATGCCGTCGTCGAAACGACGCGGGCACAAATTAAAAAGACATAATTACGGGAGAAATTCTAATACGTACACGATGGACGCTTCGGTGTTGAACAGTACGTGTCAGACCCTCTGCGGGAAGTCGGCGAATTCCGTGGAGCGCTCGCCGTGCGACCGGCCGCTGTCCGAACATATCTATTCTACAATAGACTCAGATTATTCATCGGCCGATTTCCAGGGGCGGCACAATCAACCACAATCTGTCGTTTTCCAGCACACAGTTCAAACGTACCTGGTATGAGACACCTCAGTAATTATAACGCGTAAACCCAAACGATCTCTCGATAAATGATGTGTAAGCCTTAGTCTTAGCTTTAGGCGATTGCAAAATTCGTTTTGTTACGGAGCGAAAATCGTCCGATGTTGTATATATATTACAAAATTTTATGATCTACGAGTTTTCCTAAAATGTAAAATGTAGCTAATGTAACTTTTGTACAATAACGATACCAAATTTTCGCATTTGAAAAAGTTTTGCTTCTTCTTATTTATTACTTTTTAAATGAAAGAGAAATGTTTTAATGAGTATTAATTGGAAAGACTGTAAATTATTGTGTAGTTGTATTTTGATCGGCCGGTGTTTGTATAGATATGTGATTAAAAAAGTTTATGAATGCTGAATTTGATTTTGTTACTTCCATTTCCCGTTCGCCAAGGTAATATTATGTCAATGAGGTTATAAAAATGTTGCAAAAATAGCAGCATTGAAATATATGTTTTATTTTGTTTCCAATCCAGTTTTTACGAGTGGTGGCGGAGATGGAGCAGCTGGTTCGTGTAAACAGAATAAAATGAATGGAAACATGGCCGTCATCTATGCTTTCAATACGCGGCTATATAATAAGCTCGCTTGCAGTCGCTTTGAAATGTTCATTTCCATTAGGAATTTTCCTCAATTTTCATTCCGTCGTGTAGACGACGTTGTAGGAATGTTATTATGACAATGAATCACTTTATATTATATCCTCTTTAAACTCTATTGAACCAATCATTTTATCATGCTTTTATCATTGATTGAGAAATTATTGTGATGTGTCAGCATATTTAGGATTGCAATCTAGTATAAGACCTTGTTCTTGTAGTGTAATATTTTGTTTTAATTGTAATCTGTTTTGTTGACCAAATAAATAAATAGATCGTTATTTATATTATACTAGCTGTTGCTCGCGGCTCCGCCCGCGTGGATGTCATGTTTGGGAGAAAAAGTATACAATACAAAATACCAATATTCATGTGTTTAACTTAAAAATCACGGATTTTCATACAAACTTTCATTCCTTATTTTACCCCCTTAGGGGTGGAATTTCCAAAAATCCTGAAACATATATTTTTTATTTTTAACTAAAATGCCAAATACTAATTTTCATGAATTTATCTTCAAAAATGACGGATTTTCATACAAACTTTCATCCCCTATTTTACCCCCTTAGGGGTGGTACTTCCAAAAACCCTTCCTTAGTGGATGCCTAAGTGATAAAAGGTACCTACTGTCAGTCAGTTTCTTCTTTTATATATACAGATAGCAGTATTTCATAGTTAGAATTCTTTAAATTGAAGATTAACAAAATAAGCAAGTTATTTGTAATTCCACATAAATTAATAGATAATGTTGAAATGTATAAATATACCATGAATGTAAACGGATATAGCCCCCTAAAATGTATACTTTTCGGTTAAGTATATCATTATACTTCAAAACTTTACAAAACTTATCCAGTACAAAAGTTGAAACAAAAATATGAGGTCGTTAAGGTTAAGGTTTACAATGTTTTTTCACTTCTTTGTATAGTAGCTTTCGAGATAATGCAATTTGTTCTACAATATCGCTGATTAAATACAATTGGCTACTTATAAATATGTAACATGTCCTTGTTAGGTTGTGTAGAAGAGTACCTTAGATGCAAATACTCCTGCATTGCGAGTTATGGGGATTTAGTTGTCACTTAGATTAATAGCCCGTAATGATCATTAGCACACACAGCGGTGTTGATCTCGTATATTTCGATCATTGTAGATACTATGAAAAGTATTACACAAGTAAGATCATAGCCAACATTTACACACGCACCTACAACCAATGAGAACTAGGAACAATACAATCGCAGTATGGTAAGAAGATACCGTGTTACAGAATTGCGAAATCTCAAATGCTATAAATTATTTCTGCGAGAAATCGTGCAGAATCCGATTATAATTTTTTGTAGGTTTGATCTTCGTGTCATATAATATCAATTTTCTGTACGTTTTTTGCTTTAATAATAACAATGTCTCGTCTAATGCACGTACAAAAGATTTGACGTGGCTCAATATAATAGAAGTCTTGGTCTCTGCCCATAAAAAAAGTTATTGATTTTTTGCGAAGTAGTAGTTGATCTGTAATATTATAATGGAAAATAAATATTAATGTTGATGGTTTCTATTCTTGATAATATCAAAGATATTCAATAAACTATAGCTAGATAGTAGGTAGGTTTAACTTGGTTGTAAAATATGCCATTGCATTTTGTGTGGGCAGTTTTACTATTTAAAAACATGATCCTGATTCGTGTCTATGTTATATTAATTATTGATAAGAGTAAATACACCCAATAGACCCAGCATTCACACACATCTTGCTGACCCCACACTTGGTAAAACCAGTATCGTCAGTATTAAAAACTAAGAGGGACTACGGTCCCACAACACCCAGACCCGAAACAAATATCTGTCTGTTACATAAACACTTGCCTCGGTGTGGGAATCGAACGGCCGGCTATACGCCCGCTGTGCCACGGAGGCTGTAACTTCACAAAAAGATTGTTAATAAAAAATATACGTTAAAAATAGATATTTTAAATCTATTGATGAACAATTTTTAAATAGCCGTTCAATTGACTCAGCATCGTAATCAGATTAACAAGAGGAGTAATTAGAACGGTTTTTGTGTGATGTTTCAACACAAGAATTCGATATGAATATAAAGGTGGGTCACAACTCACGATATTAAAATATAGAACAATCCTGAATTGGATATAAATTTTGATTGTATGCTGCAGCGTCGTGGTGATTGAAATAAAAGACGATTAAATAAGGGTATTAAGAAGTCGTCACGTTGTAATCCCTTTTGTTGACTGCATAAATGAACTAAATAGACCGATGTGATAGTCTGTCTCACAGAAAATCAACTTGAATCAACAGCATGCTGGTGGTAGGATATTCATATAAAACCCGCCATAGTGGCACACGCAAGTGTGTCGCGTTCTGGGATCAGCTAGTGTACATCCAGTTTTTGTCGGGGTCTTGAGTTGGGGTACGATGTTTGGCCGTTTTGCGGCCTTGTGAATACTCTGACAGGACCGTCGACTGCTTCTTCGCCTTGTTGCCCATGGCGTAGTGTGAAGAAGCAGACCAGCATTATTGTGTTGAGTAGCGGGGGATAGATTGTCTTTCGCTACTCGATACTCTAATTTGACGGCACGGCGCTTACCGTATGCTCAAAATGAAAATATCTCTTACCAGTAGAATGGTACTGTGGTTATTATGGGTAGTAAAGATCACTTCCAATTAGGTGAGCCATTTGTCCTTTACCGACTTCAACTATAAAAATATTCATTTGACGTATATGACAAATGCAAGTCCCGGGTACACTAGGCATTGGTATTTACGGCTTCAAACTACGTGGGCAGCCATGTGGGTGTCAGATATCATAAAAAAGGGATTACAGTAATTCCATATATTCTGTGTTCCCTTTATTGTAAATGTGATTATGATGAATTTATAGCCCATAGCTTCATGATTTCCTTTGACTAAAATTCTATGTGAATATTGAAGTGATTTATTTAACACCTAATTTTAATATTAAATAAGTAAAAGTTTTTTAATTCATAAAAAGTACACCGACTTCAATAAAAAACAAATTATGCGTCACTATAAAATTTGAGGTTTCCCTTGATTTTTCTGAGATCCCATCATCAGATCCTGACTTGGTGCCAATGGGACCACCTGGGAAGTATACCCATTTAAATAAAAAAAGAATTTCTCGAATCGGTCCAGGCGTCTTTGAGTAATCAGGTAACATACATAAAAAAAAAGATTCCGACGAATTGTTAACCTCCTCCTTTTTTGAAGTCGGTTAACAAATTAAAATTAAAATAAATTCTTGTTACTGGTCACACTATTATTATATTATTAAGTAGAGAAGGCAACTTTCCCTAACTAGTTTAATGTCAGACATAAGATTGTGTGCCATAGTAGGCAGTAATTTATCTTAAAAACCTTTTGTTTTACTCTCTAGTTTGCGTTATCTTGGATATGTATCTTGGGTGAGGCAAGAGTGTATGATGTAAAGATAATACATAACATTTTTATTTTCCTTACGCTTAACGAATAACAATAATTAAACAGACTATCTGGATCACAGGTTCGACAGCACATTGGTGTGGCACTGGATGAGGACTCATCGACCGTCATTCAGATACTTAAAACCTGCTTAAAACAAGTTCTTACATATATAAACAATTATATACCGATATTTTTAAATTATTCTAGCTTTTTTCTTTGTCCTGGCAATAACAACACAACAAACAGAGAATTAGCGAAGTCGGTCCAGCCGTTCACGCGTGATGCCGTGACCAAGGGAAATATAGATTCATTTTTATTTAAATAGATTTTAATTTATGGGATCTGACGTAAATAAAGATGATGATGATAATAATAGCGTAATGGTTTGTGTGCAGATTGTAATTATGTCGTTTCGTCGGCACACCAGAGATATTTCAATCATAAATTGACAGCCTCCGCGGGTCCGGTAGCCCGCTGTGAAACGAGAGTGGGTTCGATTTCCAGGACAAATGTTTGTGTGACAGACAGATATTTGTTTGGGTCTGGGTGCTGTGGGAACGTAGTCGCTCGTAGTTCTTGTTACCCACGATGCAGGTTTTACCTAGTGTGGTCAGAACTTATGTGGGACTGTTGCGTATATTTATTTGTTATAAATAAAATGCAAAGCTATAAAGTATTACAAAAAATGGAAATGAATTCTCTCTGAACCAACAATAGGGTAAATCATGAAATCACATGGTTGTGATTGTACTATTCAAGCTTTAAAAATGGCTTTGAGGCCGAAAACATCAAGCCTACTTCATAAAACAAAAATAGTTGATACAATCAACGTTAATCTATATTGTTTGTTCAACAATTTGTCCATAAAATGTTTTGTGCCAGCGATTTTATTGTGGACGCTTTGTTACATAACCAGGTCCAATTCACGCTCGGTTGATTATCCATTATGGTCCATTTAGGACAAATTCTTTTATATTTATATGTTATTGAATTAAAGTGAGGCCGGATGCGCCGGCCGCTTCCCAAATTACAACACCATTACGTCAGAACATGCAACTCACTGTCGACAGTGGCTAAGCTAAACTAATAAAGAAACGTAAGCACTATTTGAACATTTCGACGGCGACTTTGGTTGATACATACACATACAATAAATATTGAATAGAAATGCGGTAGGTAGGTACGAAACGACAGCGGCTTTGCTGTGCCCTGGCATTGCAGAAGTCTATGGGCGGCGGTGATTACTTACCATCAGGTGGCCCGTCTGCTCGTCTGCCTATCGAGGCGTTAAAAAAAAGATTGAACTGACCAGAATATAAAATGTGAATACATTTTATATTGCAAAAATATAATAGTTCTGTTTCTATCCAGCAGTGATAGCCTACTAGTGGTACGGACTGTCGAGATGAAAGTCGTAGGTACGAAACTAGCTCTAATGGCATACACCTCTGACTTTTCTTAAGTTACGTGTGTATTCACTGTTAATTATTGCTTGCTTTAACGATAACAGAATACATCGTGGGAAAACCTCCATACCTGACAATTCTCATAAGAATCTTAAAGGTCTGCCACCCTGCATTAGATTACTGTGGTAACTAAACCCTAACCCCTCTCATTAGTAGAGTAGGTCAGTGCCCAGTAGTGGGACAATGTTTTATACAGGGCTAGAGTTATTATTATATATTATGCACCCATTTTTATAACAACATGCGCTTTGTTCTGAATTCTGTTACCCTCATTATAGGAAAATTATTTCTAGGGAATTAACACGAGTTGATTGCGGTTCTTTCTGCAAGTTCTGATAGTTTTCATAGTAGTTGTTTGAGCTAGATGAGTCGGTCAGTTTAATGGAACTCTTATGGAAACTATACCTAACAGAGTTTTTTCTACATATCCTTTATAATAATAGCGAGGTATTGTATTTTCTTTAGTATATAGTGCAGATTTACATAATTTAAGAGACGTATCAGTATGGGACGACTGAAACAAATGTATACAATACATCAAATATATGGAAATTTATCGTCTCGGCGTGCCATAATGTATTCAGAATGAAAGGGGACATTCTATATTTACAGTATTGAAAGGATATTCTTTTTACCGGTAGCATCTGTTACAAGAGACACAACTTGCGACATTTTAAAAGAATATTGTAAATTGTGTAATTTACAATATTCTTTTAAAATATCGCAAGTTTTTACACACACACACATATACCCTCACACCTGCAATCCCCGAAGGAGTAGGCAGAGGTGTAATCAGTACACTCACTTTTCGCCGAATTTATTACGGTCCCAAAATGTGATAGGGGGCGAGACTATTACCATACCGGGCACAATTCCAGACTCCGGGCTGTTACTGAGTATGTACACAAAATGGCTGTTACTGGTAATAGAAAAACCCAATATTACATTACCCGACCCGGGGATCGAATCGGAGACCTCAGCACAGCAGTCGTAACGCATGCTCAATTACAACTGCGCCACTGAGGCAGGCAATTGTAAATTAGTTTCTGATATTTCTTGAAGTTTTAGGTTACATAGGAGTGATAAGCGATAAGGTGGTGTGCAAGCTCAAAACCTGTCGGACAAATAAATGTGTGAAAAATTTGTTTAAAAAGGCGAATTGTTTATATTTAATATCGTATTTGTTTCTTATACATTATACACATACCATCACGGTTATTTTAATTAAATGTCATTACAGTACCATTTGTTAATGAGTCGGTAATTAGTATCCGACAAAGCCGAAGTTCGTAGGCTGTCATGCTTCGAATTTAAATGAATTGTGGGAACGGTTCTGTTATATTACCAGAGACTTATATATAATTTTTATAAGAAGAGGTTTTTCTATAATAGTGCGCTATGCGAAAAGATTTTTTAATTGACAATAACAAATTTATTATAAATCTTCATTGATTCGCCATCTCTAATTTATAATACAATTACAATGTATCCGACTGAATAATACATATCCAGGGCTATTATAAATCTATACTAATATTATAAAGAGGAAAGATTTGTATGTAAGTATGTTTGTAACGAATTGGCTCAAAAAGTACTGGACCGATTTTAAAAATTCTTTCACCATTTGAATGCTATATTATCACTGACTGATATAAGCTATTTTTGTTGCAAGAATAAAATAAGGATAGAGGGTTAATATCTTAAGTTGCCTCTATGGATTGTATACCTTTTCTTCCAAAAATTACCTACACGCGGGCGGAGCCGCGAGCAACATCTAGTAAATTATAAAAAAAATCTTCTTTCTAGTTGGTGAATATATTTACTTATTAACTAATGATGAGTAGAATGAAGTTTAGAAAGAAATAGAAAATATAAACAATGATAAATATAATTATCTATTCAAAATTGCGCAAGTCAAATTTCAATCAAAATAAATCGACGTATTCACAGAACAAGCCGGGGCGCGTGTTACCGCGAGGGTTGCACCTAAGTCAATAACTGTTATAAACTTCATTACGCAACGTGATTTTTGACAGGCTCCCTCATGGCTGTTTACAGTTTGACACGAGATAAACGTCACATTGACATTCCTTTCCATCTGTCAAAACGTCAATTTGTCAAACTATGACGAAATGTCTTTGAGTTTATAAGAGATGATTATCTATAATGTTATCTCGGTGAAACTTTTTTAAATCATCATTTTTGTTCATTCTATAAAATATTTTGTGGTTTGTTAGTTTTGGACTTTAATGACGGAACGACGGAATACGCTTTATATAAGATCCACTGTGTAGTAAAAATATGATATAAAGGTGGACAAAAATATGTCAATTTTTACTACATTTGTACCGCATAAAGTATTTGCGACTTGTGAATTTATAGAGTTCCATGTAGAGGTTTTTTATTGATCTCGAGATTCATGGCAATGATACATTTTTGTTTTTAAACAATACACTGTTTTTTGAATAACTTTTCGGCGGACGATCGATTATTAAAGCCGATTAACGTTCGGATCCAAATATTTTGAAGTAGGCAAAACTAATAGGAATTTATCGCGACATTTTTAACAAAATATTTGTTCAAGTACATTTGACGTCTTATCCTGTCTACTAGAACTCGGTCCCCTAAAGTTAAAATGTAACTTTTATTCGGCGTCGTGCCATGTCCATAAACGAATTGTCGCGAAGTTAAAATTTTAAGCGTGAGTTACCCCTTGTCAGGGGTCTATTAAATTTATTGCTTGTAAAACGAGGAGCTAATTTAGAGTCACGATATATTGTGTTAGCTTAACTAGTTTAGCTCCGAGGCGCCATGGGCGTGCAATTTTATGGCTAACAAAATGGATTTTATGTATGGAAAATAAACTTTATTACGATGTACCTAAACGTAAGAATGTGTTTTGGGAATATTGTCATAACTAAGTTCTTTTTATTAGCCATATGTGAAATGCAATAAAAGTGTTATAGCCTGAATTATATCCGGGTATTTATGACAAAAGTATTTTACCTATGGGAATCAGTTGTGATACTAAATGCCCGGTCGAAGATATGAATATTGAGTTCAGACAATTGTGTTCTGGGATTAACGTCAGTTAGGAAAAGTAATTCTCTTGAGGTAATAAAGCTTCAAGGTGCAGGTTATAGAGATGTAACCTAAACTTAAAATCTATAACATAAGAGAAATAAAGCATGCAAGCTGTAACGTCTTTAGTAAAATAAAATATTTTTGAATAATAATTATATTTATAAATATTATTTATATAAAAAAAGCAGCGATAGCTTAGTTGGTTGCGGTACGGACTGCCAAGACGAAAGTCGTATTTTCGAAACCCAAGTGGCATACACCTCTGACTCGTCTAAAGTTATGTGTATATTAAATGTTAATTATCGCTTGCTTTAACGGTGAAGGTAAACATCGCGAGGAAACGTGCATATCTGAGAATTCTTATACGAATTTCGAAGGTATGTGAAGTCTACCAAAACGCATTAGGCCAGCGTGGTGGACTAAAGCCTAACCCCTCTCATTAGTAGAGGAGGCGCATGCCCAGCAGTGGGACAGTGATTAATACAGGACTAGTATTATTATTATTTATATAGGCTTACATCCTACACAAGTCGTCTTAGGTACAGGATTTCATACTGCCGGGGTTTTAAGTGACCCAATCGATGGTGATTCACACAGAAATTCTACGCGTGGTTAGTTCAAGTAAATCAACATTGATTTTTGATTCAATTACTAAAATAACGGTAATAACATCACATAGAATATTCACATTGCAAAGTTTACACATCCGACTTTCCTTAACCCATGCATTTTATACGTACAAAATAAATGGAACATACATTACAAATACAAATATATATACAAAGATAGAATAGATATATTTTTTTATATTATTTATTTACTCTATAAAAGAGAAGGCAAAGGTTCTCCGCCATGCAGCCATGTCTGGCGTAATTTTTTCCAAATCTGGGCTAGAATTAAAGTCTTCTTCTTCTCTGGTTTTAACTTTTACTAAAGGCCGAAGCCATGTCTCCAGTCTTCATCTATTCAAAAGGGGGAAGCTATGTCCGATATTTTTCTCATTCTAAAGGCCGGAGCCATGTCTGAAATAAACACAATTCAAAAGGCCTAAGCCATGTCTGTAATAGTCACAATTTAAAGGCCGAAGCCATGTCTGTAATAGTCACAATTTAAAGGCCTAAGCCATGTCTGAAATCATTTTTCACTTATTAATCACAATACAACATCACATCACATTCCTGCCATTGTTTTCATAGAATAGATAGAAAGCATTCGAAACATATTTTATTTTGTTTCTATACCATAAACAAAACAATTGAAATGTGTCAAATGTTTCTTCGTGACTTCATTGCACGTAATCATATTGAAATGAGCGCAAGTCATTACGAATGTTTTTCACGGTGTATAAACAGCCTAACAGAAATGGATGTTTTTTTGACGTTTTTCACCAATCTTTCTTTCACACACGAACGCTTCAGTACATAATATATTTATTGAACAGTTATGCCGCAACGTCCAGCGACGCCAATGTATACGATGCTATATTTATACACGAATGAAGTTTCCAGAATGTTTTTCTTTTGTTATTAGTAAGAATTAATTATGTGTGTATTAAAATGTTAATTATCGCTTGCTTTAACGGTGAAGGAAAACATCGTGAGGAAACCTGCATATCTGAGAATTTTTCAAAGGTATGAGAAGTCTGCCAACCCGCATTAGGCCAGCGTGGTGGACTACGGCCTAACCCCTCTCATTAGTAGAGGAGGCCCGTGCCCAGCAGTGGGACAATGTTTAATACAGGGCTAGCATTATAAGAATTATTTATATGACGTCATATCGTAGAGGTAAAACAAATCGGACGTGTAAAAAAATTTGTGTGCTATTTTAAACAATCGAATAGATACAACAATAAAAAAAATTGTAGCATAACGCTATCTACTAATGAGTAAATAGAGTAATACACAATTACAATTTAATAACCTCTGGATAATGGAGGAATAATAAGGTACAATTTAATTTCCTCTGGATTGTTTGTTGACTTTGAGGCTGAAATACCAATCAATACGTTTGGTTGCCTTCTCGCTTCTTCGTACAATTCAGAAACACGAGTCCACTCAGAAAGTAATTTTCTTCATATTTGTTGTACTAGCTTAGTTTGGTTTGATAATTGCAAGGAATGAATTGCTTAGAAAGTTTACAGAACACGTAAACTGGCCAATGTCAGATAACATTATTTAAAAAATAAAAACATCGTGTCTTTTCCTGCCTTGAAACTCGAAAACTCATCACAGATAGATGCAGTCATAAACTAAAATTTGAATTGAACATAGAACACGTGTACCTACAACTGGTGAATACTCATTCGAAATTACAAATTGAAATTCGAAATTCAACTCATGGAGTCGGTCATAGACATCGTTCCAATTGGCTATTTGACAACATTGAAAATACACTGCAAATTGTGGTCATCCTGTTAGACAATAGCTTAAAAAACCATATTTCACTTAATTTTAAACAAAATGATGTATATTTTTTGCAAATTAAACGAAATAAAGTACAACATTTTTTTTTTATTTTATATGACATGTGAACACTCTGTGATTGATTGCAACTCTGGTGACGTCACACGCAAGTAAACATAGTTTCTTCGAGTGATTTTATTTCGCGTTTTATCTTTTATGTGTGATAAATTGTATTGTTGATCTATTTTTGAAGCAGTTTTATGATAATTGTTGATAAAACAATTATCATAAAACTTAGCTTTGCTTATCTTTATTATCTTGTTTACTTGCATGTGACGTCACACCAGCGCCATTACAGAAATAGCGTTTTTGCCGCGGTTTTGGAGATTTAAACTTTAACATTGATTTTTATTAAAAATACTGTATATTTTCCTGAAATATCAATGTAGTGTGCTTAGTATGTATTAAGGAATAGTTTTAAATCATTTTCGAAAATTAGTCAAATAGCCTATTTTAGTATATGTACTGCCGAAGCAAGTACTCGGTCATAGACATTTGTTTAAATTCTACGCTATAGTATTGGTAAATGACATAAGCGGTTGGTTCCAAGAAGGTTTATATAGGGAACAATGAACGCACCGCGCACCACGTGCTCAATCGCCAATCCCGCCGACGCATACGAAATTATATTGCACGGTTCATAGAATCGGCAATTACTAGCACACTTATGTGGCGTACGAGTTGATTATGCAGGATATATAAATCTTAATATAGTGTATAGTTCTGGATATCGCGTAGGTATATCTGTATATAAAATTAGCGTTTTCTTTTTTAAAAAGTAAGGCAAAGAGCATGCAGGTTTCGGAATGCAAGTGAGCACCGTCGTCATTAAAATCTACTATATCTGAGTATGCATTGGGTTTTTTTCTATCACTTAAAATATTATTTTAAATCTTTTTAGGGCTGGTAGAGTATACGACCGTATTCTTGATAAAGAATACAGCTTCTTTTAATTAAACTTCTGAAGTGTCTTATTTTTAGATGTTATTACAAAGATCCTTTTTGATTATTTGCAACGAATACTTAAATTTTTCTGGATATTATCTCTCTGAAGAATTCATGGACCAAGTGATGCATGTGGGCTATATTTAAAATTTTCAGTCAGATAAGACATAGTTAGATGTATTGTGTATATTTTAAAACTAGTCGTAATTTGAAAAATGCCATATTAATAACTTCGTCCGTAACACGTAAATCATACTACTGTAAAGTGGTTTTATTAAGACTAAAAAAGTTCCTGCTGCCACAGCTATATTGCATTCACAATAATGAATACATAGACATTACGGAGAAGTGGTTTTACTAACGTGTATCGAAATACTAATTGGACCCAGTTATGCCAAAATATACCAACCCACATATTATCAAAAAAAACCCGAAGGGGTAGGCAGAGGCGTAACCAGTACACCCACTTTTCGCTGATTTTTTTACGGTCCCATAATGTGATAGGGGGCGAGCCTATTGCCATATCGGGCACATTGCCAGACTCCGGGCTGATACTGAGTATTTCTAAATAGAAAAACCCATATCACTTTACCCGACCCGGGGATCGAACCCGAGACCTCAGCACAGTACTACGTAACGCAAGCGTTATTACAACAGCGCCACCGAGCCAGTCAGTGGCCGTAAAAGTCTGTTATTGGGCATCTGACATTAAAAACATATATATAATTCTGAAATAATGATTCACATACGTTATTTAATTATTAAAAAAAATCCTAAAATCCACGCTCTGTAACAAGAGGCACCAACTGGCACTGACAAATAATTTATTCAGATAGTTGGTATGAATAATTACAACTCAAACTTTAAACGTCGTTTTCTCGAAAACAATTTTATGCCGTTGGTACATTTTGGCATAATTCGGTCCAATTGTTATTGAAACCAGCGGCTTGATTTAAAGGTCGTAAAAATGTTGATGGTCTGAATCTAGGTGGCGCGAGTGAAACATTTTGGCACGTGCCACTTACATGTACTGAATTATTATTTTGCGTGTGTATAGGGCTGTCCTCTTTATAAAATACGATTTAATCTAGACACTTTTGTTGCTTATTATAATTATATAGCAATACTAGATGATGCCCGCGGCTCCGCCCGCGTGGAGGCTATTTTTGGAAGAAAAGGTATACAATCCATGGAGGCATCTTAAGCTATTACACCTTTCTTTATTTTGCTATCCCATAGGAAGCGTGCATTATTTCGGGATAAAAAATATAATAAATAATAATAGCCTATGTCATTATCTGATTCCTAAACTGCCACTATGCAAAAAATCATTTCGATCCCTTGCTCTGTGAAAACTAAACTATCCCAGGGAAACTGTACATTTTTTCGGGATAAAAAGTAGTCTATGTGCTATTCCAGACTATAATCTATCTCGTTGCCAAATTTCAACAAGATCCGTCCAGCCGTTGTAGCGTGATTGAGTAACAAACATCCATCCATTCGCATTTATAATATTAAGTACGATATACAGACTCCAACGGTAGGCAACGGCTCTGCAGTGCCCTGGCATTGCATTAGTCTATGGGTTGAGGTGTCTACTTACCATCAGGTGGCGCGTCTGCTCGTCTGCCTATCCAGGCAGTAAAAAAAATCTCCGTGCGCAGAGGGTTAACCCGCCTGTGAACCGAGAGGTTTTGATTCTCGTATCGTGACAAAATATTCGGTGATCCGCAAATAATTATTTCGGGTCGAGTGTTGAGTCGAAAGTCTCGTTCCTGATACCCATTACAAGATTGTATATTTATGTATGGTCGGGAATATCAGTGTGATTATTAGTTGTTAACTATGGATGCGTTTGAAAAGAATGGGGAGGAGTGAGTAAGAGATTTGAGCGGAAAAGAATGCTGCACACTTCGACAGACTTCGTGTCGCAGCGGACGAGAAGCCGGCTGTGAAACGAGTGGCCTTGGGTTCGATTCCCGAACCGAGACAAATATTTGTGTGGCAGACAAATGATTGTTTCGGGTCTGTGTGTTGTGGGATCGTAGTCCCTTGTAGTTCTTAATACCCACGCTACAGGATTAACCTAATATGGGGTCAGGACTATGTACATATGTGACTGTTCATTTCAAATTCATTATTTATTTACTTCGATTTTCTGTGATCATAACCTAGTCGAGCCGGCCCAGTCAAGCTGTAGACAAAATCGTCTAGTGTGGCATTACCACCTAAAACTACACTACGTAATTTTTTTATTAGGTCTAGACTTTCATATCTTCGTTCCATTCGTTTCTCGAGCGATGATATCATTCTATTCATTCTCTCGGCGCCGAAGTCTAATGAACTTTATTGAAATTAATTTTCACCCACTTAATTTCAATTTTGACGGCTCAGTGACTCGCCTGTAACATTATATCCATAATCCTTGATAAAGGAATACTTTAACTTGCTTCGTTAACAGATTCAACCAGTAAATTAATTGAAATGTGTTCAATTGTTTGCATGTTCTGTGCAATTGATCTGAGTTACTCGGTCATTCTTAACTCAGTAGATTAGAGATTAATGGAGTTACTTGCTCCAATTCAAAGCAAGCATGACGTAATCATTGTATTTTTGACACGTATTCTGCACATTCACATTATATGTAGTCTTTTTTTTTAGTGCCTCGATAGGCAGACGAGCAGACGGGCCACCTGATAGTAAGTAGTCACCGCCGCCCATAGACTTCTGCAATGCCAGGGCACAGCTAAGCCTAAGCTAAGTTCATAGGAGTCTTCATAGGATAGTTTCCTTTGTTTTATTTTATACATTACTTGATATGCAACATCATTTAATAGGACAAAGAAACCCTTTTGCGATAATAGAATCTAAATTAATTCAAAACTAAGGCTTTAATTATTATTGTAAGTATTGGTATGAGCAAAAGTTACTGTGTAGTAGGAATATCTCACCGCACCGTAATGGCATCTGGCCGTCTGAGCTGTGACGTCATGACTCATATCGGGCTCCTTTTTTGTCGTTGGATAACTAGCTCTTCTACCATTTTTTCGATAATGGAAATAAGGTGATATATTTATTAAAATAATAAAAATAACGTGACTACTACTCACTTATAAATTCTTATGTTATACCGGACATAAAAAGCAGCGATAGCCTAGTTGGTTGCGGTACGGACTGTCAAGACGAAAGTCGTATGTTCGAAACCTAAGTGGCATACACCTCTAACTTTTCTAAAGTTACTCGTGTATACGAAATTATTGTGAGAAAACCTGCGTACCTGAGAATTCTCATAAGAATTTCGAAGGTATGTGAAGTCTACCAACCCGCTTTAGGCCAGCGTGGTGGATTAAGGCCTCACCCCTCTCATTAGTAGAGGAGGCCCGTGCCCAGCAGTGGGACAATGTTTAATACATGTTTAATAACTAGTATTATTATTATACCAGACATAATATGTTCTGGGATCGGGCTTCTTGCGTAATACCCTTATTTTTTTTAACTTAATACGTATTACTTACTTAATACGTACTTATACGTAGTAATAAGCCAAAAAGTCAAATAAGAAGAATATATTCTGATTAACCTAAGATTTAATTGGTGAACCATATATTGGTTGACACCCTTATACGGCCAATAAATTAAGTTCGTGTTAGTGACGACCCTATTTTCGTTTAGGCGAGCCTGCGTGCCTCCGATGGTCTGCCGATATTGTACAGCTTGTATGATAATCGATCTATTGTGTGATATGAATTCACTCGTGTCGATTCGGTAGTCGCGTCGAGTGCGCAACGGTATACGATTAGGTAATAAATTGAAAAGGTTTTATGAATTGCAAAATAAGACGTATTACGCGTATGCATTATGAGCTTTGTTATTCTATTCTCTTTTAATAACAATAGTACGGGCGTTTGTTGTTCTCTTTCAGTGATTTTGATAATTGGTTGTTAATGTAAAAACAACTCTCAAATGTTACATGAATTTTTCCATTCGAACCAGTAGTTCCTGAGATTAGCGCGTTCAAATAAACAAACAAACTCTTCAGCTTTATATGTATATAAGTAAAGATTTATTTTTGGGAGAAAAGGTATACGATCCATGGAGGTATCTTAAACTATTACATCTTTATAGTATATAGACTATTTCATGAATTTTAAATACCCTTAACTTTTGATTATATGACTTTACTTCGAGATATGCTCTATAGTTTTACCGCCAAAGTTTTTGTAAAAACACGGTGCATTAGACGTGATACCTTAGATAAATAATAAATAAATAACACCCAACAGTCACACACATAGCCCCGACCCCACACTAAGATACGAGTGTTGTGGGTATCAGGGACTACGAGAGACTTTCGATCTCACAACACCCAGACCCGAAACAAATATCTGTCTGTCACACAAAGTTTGTCTCGATGCGGGAATCGAACCCACGGCGTCTCGTTTCACAGTCGACTGCTCGCCCGCTGTGCCACGGAGGCTATGAATGCTAAGAATCTAAGTAATAATCATATAATTCTAATCTAATAATATAATTATTTCAGTTACTTTGCGAACAACCGAATCGTTTTATTTTGGCATATGTCACATGCTTTAATCTCTCGAGTCTAAAGGGATATTAAAAAAAGTAGGGAGTACAATACAAGCTTTTATTTCAATAGCATTAAAGTTAAAAATAGCATGGAAAAACGGCGAGTATTGCTAGTGTTGACGCGCCGCCGGCGTGCCTATCCGTCATGACTGGCTAATATGATATATTTTACGTCACTGAAATTGATATAAGACTGTGGTTGGTGGCTTTTACAATAAAGTTATTAAACGCTCTAGATTTATAACGTTCACGCAAACTTTGAATACGAAATGATTAATGTAGGTTATTTATAAATTGTATTAATTTCTAGGCATTTAATGGAATATTTTTTAATTTATATTTTATCTTAGCACGGCAAAGTGACCACACTGCACCTGATGGTAGAGACACTGCTTTTCTATAAAGCAGATGTCCCCTTTTCTCAAAGACCACTTTCAAAATTTAGCTGGTTCCGGTGAACCCCACCCAGCTGCATTTCTACCATATCCGCAAAACTCGTCAAAAATGTGAAGATTAGATCGAACTATGGAAATTTGCTTTGCGGCTGAGTTCCAACCACGAATTAATAGTTTTAGGAAAAAAAGTGTGAATTGATTGCTTAATTAATTAATTGATTGTGCTGTGAGTGGATGTCAACATTTTAGCTTTTCACTATTGAAAGCAGATAAATGCTCGTGGACCCCCGCTTACGAATTGTGAACCCCCATTTTTTTACACGCCAACGTTACCCGTGGACCCCTGGGGGTCCACCTGGATCACTTTGGGAACTAAGGCTGTAGAGTATGAAGTAGCGAGAGATAACTATGCCTCGCTACTTAATACAATCATGGCGATCTGCTAAGTAACTACATCACCTTTTCTAATACTTAGATGTTTGATATATTATATTAAATGGAAATGACAGATAATGAATCTTCGAATTATAATTAAGTAAAAACTAATCTTAAATATTCATAAAAGGTGTGCTCATTAATATCTATTACATTTCATTTATCAAGTCCATTAGTTGTAGCAACGCCCACATCCCACATTTTTAGTACATCAATCAAATTTTTACGACGATTTTCTTTTTGTCATAATATGCGACCTTGCTTCGGTTTTTTCATTTAAATATTAATTTACTAAACTAATGACTTTTTAACAGGTATAGATCTATCGTTTGGACATAAGTAGACCATATTTTGAAGCATTGGTGTATTTAATATATGTTTATTTTGACCACAGAACATGCACAGAGGATGTTCTTTGGTTTTGACTAGGTATCTGTGTGTGTGTATGTAATTGTGTGTGTATATATTTATTGAGAACATTATTCTATTTATGTATTCTTATATCTATATAAATAAATATATATGATATATATATATTTTTTTATATTTTCGTTTTTCCTTTTATGTACACTGACTGCCCTACCCTTATTATTTTCCCTTCTCATAATTCCATCCCATGGTTGTCTTGAAAAGATCGCCGAGAGTGATAAGGCCGCCAATTTTACTTTTAATTAATTTTTGCGGTGTTCCTATATTGTGTATCTTAGTGTGCAATAAGAGTATAAATAAATAAATAAAAATATCTCCAATGAATCACGATTACGGTGAAAAATTCATAGTGGTTTTATACTGGTACCTACACCAAATGAAATAAACTTTTGCAATGTACTTGTTTCAAATAGGGTAGTTTCCTGTGTTTCATTTTGTACATTATTCGATATGCAAGCGAATATAATAGGCAGAAAAAATAAATGAATGATATGCGAAAACAGAATCAAAATTGCTTGAAAAATGAGTTCACAATATTTTTTTTAAATATTGGTTTGAGCAAAAATGGGTGCGTAGTGGAAACTTCTATCTCCCTCACACAATTGCATAGTAATGGCCATTCTGAGGTGACGTCACGGCTCATATTTCCATTCATTTTACTATCATTTGACAATTACCTCTTCTAGCATATTTGAATGGCGTTTAATTTACTTCATTTTATTCGGATTCATAAAATTCTTTTGATAATAGGTTTTAGGTAATGTAACTTGTTGATTAAAATAATAAAAAAAATTGTGTCTACTAAAATATTGTTAGGCCCGCACCTTCGCCTAACAAGGGTTAACCATGCAGTATAATCAGGATATAAAACCCCCATATAAAATGAATTATAGGAAAAAACGCCGATGTAAGTGGATAGTGTTTTATTCAATAACCATTCAAACCTCTTGTTATTAAGGTTTGCGCCATGTATCGGAGCGGGCTTTAAAAGAAACGATTTGGTTATAAGCTTATACGTGTGAAGGTTGAGAAATATTTAAAAGGATTATGTATGAGCTATGTAATGTACGGAGTTTATACATAAGGTAACGGCTGTGTAAGACCTCCTCGGTGGCGCAGTTGTAATTGCGCATGCGTTACGACTGCTGTGTTGAGGTCTCGGGTTCGATCCCCGGGTAGGGTAAAGTTGTATTGGGTTTTTCAAATATTTTTCATGAATGACGTGGCTATGCGTTGCCAAGCAAACAGTCGATCTGAGCCGCCGCATTAGATATTTCACATCAATATAATGCCGTGCCACGTAAATTTACTAAGTTATTCAGAAAGGTAGGCAGCGGCTTTGCTGTGCCCTGGCATTGCAGAAGTCTATGGGCGGCGGTGACTACTTACCATCAGGTGGCCAGTCTGCTCGTCTGCCTATCCAGGCACAAAAAAAAATGTTCGTTCGTCTCGGCTCGCAAAAGATGCGTCCTGTTTTTAAATTGAATTGTCCTGGTTTATCTAACTTCAAAAACTAAATATCCTGGTATTTGAATTTCGGGGTTGGCAACCCTACCGTACAATAATTAATTTATTGGATTTATTACATTGTTCAAAAATATAGTTTAACAAATAACCACAATGCCACATACAAAAGCTCGACGGTCCGCGCGTTGAGAATAGCCGCACTACACCAATAACTGATCGGAGTTCGGAGTTACTGAAGCATTAAATATTTGTACGACAGTTGCGTAGGCGATGTACACCCACGCACAAATAGTAGATGTAAATGCTTCCATATGCTGTTCTCAGGCTTGTCCGGTTGGTATGAAGCAACATGTATGACTATTGCGCTAGAGTGACGTGAGTTGTTATTTCGGACTAAGAGCTTGCAGAATTATTATTTCAAAAGGTAAATAATAGCATATAGATATATTTGACTTGTTCATTTTCTTGGCTTTTTTATTCTGGCACGTCAAAGTGACTACACTGCACGTGATGGTAAGCGCAATGCTAATGCCCTCCAATTACAGTATCAAGT
Organism: Laothoe populi; assembly: GCA_905220505.1. NCBI lineage: Eukaryota > Metazoa > Arthropoda > Insecta > Lepidoptera > Sphingidae > Laothoe > Laothoe populi. The sequence goes on along the minus strand of HG992158.1, from coordinate 6,531,823 downwards.
AGCGAGAGACACATCTATCCCCTGCTACTCAACACAATTATGCCGGCCTACTCCTTCACACTACACCATGGACAAGAAGGTGAAGAAGCGGTTGAAGGTCTAGTGTCAGAGTACTCAGAAGGCCGCAAAACGGCCAAACATCGCACCCCCAACTCTAGACCCTCGACAAAGCCGGATGTACACGACTGATCCCGGAACGCGACACACTTGCGTGTGCCACTATGGCATATATATTTAAAATTTACGTTTCTGGCCTTTTTTTTTATATTCTGGCACGTCAAAGTGACCACACTGCACCTGATGGTAAGCACAGTGCCGTCCAATTAGAGTGTTAAAATCCGATAGACAACCACCCCTTGCTACTCGAAAAAAATTTGCCAATCCGCTGAGTAGGTCACACTATGCTTAAAGCATCCAGGCTTATAGGACGGCGGGAAAACGTGGGTTGGCAAACAATTTGTGACATAGGTTTTTTATGCGCCCAATGGGTTGGGCTGTTAAACATGCATATGGGAAATACAACATAGTTATTCATCAAGATGACACTTGAGTCTCAAAGCTATTACCTGGAGCAGACGTAATGCGTTAATTATTTACGTTATTGATAACTACTAAATGTTGCTTACATCTGCTAATTGCTTGGTTTTGACATAGCATTAGAGGCGAGGCGTTGTCTATGATATATGATGTGTTTATGGTTGCGATAGTGTTACTTCTGATGTGTGTTTATTAATTGCAAATGTAAATTTTGATATTGCATACTCTTATTAATTTATATTCCTTGGAAATGTGAATTATTCGACGATTTCTACCGGAATTTATTTTAACGTAGATATTAGTTGCAATTAAACTTTTTAGTTTTGTTGATATTAGTAATTATGAGAATCTAGACCCTACTTTTATATATTGGCCTTAATATTAAACACAGACAGTAACCTTAAACTGAGTATTGTACTAAGTATTGGTTAGTTTAAATCTAGCCTAAAATTTGATTTAAATTAAGACTGATTATCTGACTTAGTATAGTCTGTGGCAATCACCAATGTCCCTAGACAGGATTCAACCTATCTTAACACGCCTGCTATCATTCTAGAATTTTCTTTAGAATGGATGTTATACAAAAAGTATTAAACTTACGCTTGTTCTACAAAAGTAAAGAATATTAAATATATATTTTTTAAATTGCCAGGATATTTAAATGTGTAAAATTTCGCTAAAAATTGTTAGCGACGAAATGCAAATTGCTACTAAGTTTGCTTTCAAAATGAAGCTTTTAAATTCGTTATCATAAATATTTTATTAAGTAGCTAATTAACTCAGATTAAGCACATATTTATCATTTAATTGAGGAAACATTTATTGCAAATTGAATTCGTTTTTTAAAAATCGCATAAACTAGTTCGATAATGTTCTTTTTTGTATGAGTTGTTTCCTTGATGGAGTCACTCAAAGGTAAACAGATAAACCAGAGGTGTGTCCTTGAATAGGACATTTTCCACAGGACAGGTGCGGTTATTTACGACAGGCTTCGAATAGGGCTGTCAGGGTTGCCTTCCTTTAAGTGCACGAAAAGAAATAAAAGATTAAATAACTTGGAAGATATGTTTATTATTTACTAATAATATGTTTTGTCTGCACTGTTCGAATATTCATTTTTTTTCTTATTTCGCCTTAATGGCTGGAAGTCTAGATATTTTCGAAATAGTATATGGCACCAAGCGCGACATATTATATTATTTATTAAGCAGAATATTTTTCCCTAAAAGGCTGAGAGGATAACTAACAAAATATATAGGAAGTCCAGCCAAATTTTAGCTATTTGGCAACCCTCTCCGCGGTATAAAGGCACGAACTGTTTCATATTTATATTCTAGTCTATGCAAATTTATGACACGTACATATACATAAATTCTACACTTCCAGTGGAAATATGCCTTCTATTAAACAGATTTGTAAATGTATGACAGCAATTTTGTAGATAGTATTTTATTTCCGACGAACCGTGTTAAAGGTTTGGAAAATATATTAAAAAGGTTAATATATAAAAATATCCTTGAAGAGTTGCAATAGCTGACGGACTGGCCGTTTTATTTTAAACTTTGATTTGGTATTCCATTTATAAATTCAAATAATATGCAGCCTCCCTGGCGCAGCGGGCGAATTTCGGTTTCGATTTCAAGTTCGATTCCCGCACCGAGGCAAATGTTTGTGTGACAGATATTTGTTTCGGGTCTGGGTGTTGTGGGACCATAGTCCCTCGTAGTTCTTGATCCCACAATACAGGTTTTACCTATTGTGGGGTCAGAACTATGTGTGGGACTGTTGGGTGTATTTATGTATTATTTAAAAAAAAAAAAAAATTTTTTTATCATTACTGTTATGTTCTCTGTCCATATTTTAGTGTGAAATGTGAAATTGATTGTTAAACAAACATGTTTGTGCAACACGGTCTAATGATGAAAAACATTGTGAGAAACCACATGTCACTTGAGTGTAACTTCTAATATGCGCTTGTTAATTGTGTCCGAAAATGTGAGCTTCCGATATTACACCTTCGTTTATATTTATTTGTCTATTGTGTATTACTTTTTTTTATTAATTTTGGTAATTTAAAAAAGAGGTTGTTTTCAATGAACCTTCTCTTCTTAAGTATATTATACGGTATCACCGCTAATAGTGGAGCGAATTTTTAATAGCTATTTTTGTAGTCAATATGTTTTATTGAAAGGTGGTTTTACATATGTGGTAATAATAATGCGTAATATGCATTAGGTTAAGTTTTAATGACAAAATCAGGTGGACAAATAAATTATTTTACGAATAGCGTTATATCAACGCATGATTGTTTGTTATGAGGTTGCAATAGGTGTGCTAACTGTACACTTAAAATATAAAATGAAAATAAGTTTCATTAATTTTCAATTTATTTAAAAAAAGACAGGTGAAAACGTAAATAAAATGTATTTCTTACATGAATTATGTTGTAGTGGATCTTTTTGGCAGTTGCAGTAAAGCGTTTATTTGGATCTTCTTTGGCTATTTCTGTATGGCTTTCAGCAACAATACTGGCAAGCCGTCCTACCTCTCTTCTACTATATTTATTGTAAAAAAAATATGTTACTTTAAGTAATAATTTCTTACGTTTAATAATTATTTTTTAATAATTTTTTTTATATATGTTGCGTTGTTATTTTTTTAATGATGGCGCTTGTATCTTTTAATTGACGCCGGAAAAAATGGATTATAAAGTAAATAAATGACCTGACCATGAATGAGGACAGGGCTATGTATGGGACTGTTGGGCGTATCTATTTATCATCTTAGTATAAATTAAGATACAAGTCTTGTGTTGTGGGAATTAAGAACTAGGAGCGACTTTCGGTGTCACAACACCCAGACTCGAAACAAATTCGGCTTCGCGTTTCATAACCGGCTACTCACCCTTTGAGCCATGAACGTTGTCAATCAACATGAAAATGAATCAATTTGAAGATTTTTTCATTGTTTTTTTCCTCAATCACATAAAATACAGGGGAATTGTAGTATGTAGATTTCAAAATAAGGAAATCTTTTATAAAACGTTTGCTGTATAAGCAATGTATTAGAGTAAATGCGCAAATTATACACCTCATTCTCATGCGTAAACAGAGTAGAAGCACCCATGTGTGTAAATAAACAATAAATAACACCCAACAGTCACACACATAGCCCCGATCCCACACTTAGATAAGAGTCTTGTATTGTGGGTATCAGGGACTACGAGAGACGCACGGACTCACAACACCCAGAACCCGGACACAAATATCTGTCTGTCACACAATAATTTGTCCCGGTGTGGGTTTCGAACCCATGACCTCTCGTTTCACAGCCGGCTACTCGCCTACTGCAGCATGGAGGCTGTCGAATGTGCAGGATACGGAATTAATCGAGAGTTATATAATACTAATGCTTGTTTTTATGAATAGTTACCATAAGACGCAGTAGGCCAGCATGATGGGCTAAGGCCTAACTCTTCTCATTAGTAGAAGCCCGTGCTCAGCGAAAAGACTGTGTATAACCATTAAAAAACATTATGCGCCCCTATAAAATTTGAGGGTTGCCCTCGATTATTCTGAGATCACATCGTCAGATCTTGACTTGGTGCCAATGGGACCAACTGGGAAGTATGTCCTTTCAAACAAAAAAAGTTTTTTTTTTATGTTAAAAGGAGGCAAACGGGCAGAGGAGGCTCACCTGATGGAAAGTGATCGAGTGAGATGAAGTGAGTGAGTGAAGTGATGAATCACATTTCTATAACAGTACGTCTAATTGGAGAAGAAACGTATTTATAACAAGAGATTAGCTTACTCAGCCCTGTTTTTATATGCGCCATTGGTGAGATTGCTAAAATTTGCTCCTATCCGGTATTCGAATCCGTGCGAAAAAGATAAAAAGAAAACAAGATAAAAAAAATTAAATTGTAAAATACAGTGCATAGTATACTTTGCTACTTTAGTAATTGTGTGACTGATTTTAAGACTTTTACAGTGAACTGATGGCTCCCAAGTATGCAATTCTAATGAAAGGGGTGCCCATTTATTCCTGGTGCCCTGGGCAGTCGCCTTAACACGTAACAATTCATTAAAAAAATCAACGGCCATCCGATTTTTTAATATTAAGTAACCGAATTGTTTAATTGCATTTTCTGGAAAATGAAAATATTCTATAGCCTTCTTTTCCCCGCGGGGAAATTCCTTCTTACGGATACCTTCTGGTCCTCGGAGGAGGAGAGGTGGCTATGCCAGACTCACCGACCTTCTGACCCAGTTCACCCGAAGGACTACTAGATCGGGACCCTAACCAATTTTCCTACGCCGCGCCGGTGTACCGACTAAAAACCCCGCGGTAGCCTTCTGCAGCACATGTGGGATGATCCCGGGGGATCCTGTGTGTACTCTGGATTGCTGCCTGAACCATCCCTGCGCCGTGCCTTTACGGCCCGTCTCTTCTTGGGCTAGATGCCCTCCACAATTTACAGCAGCAGTACGATGTTTCGCGCCGCCACCCGTCTCAGGGTTGCATCATGAGAATATATCTATAAAATATAAATATATAAAGGCAGCACATCCCCTGCTGTGCAGCCGCGACCCCCGTGATCCCTTTTAGTCGCCTCTTACGACAGGCAGGGTATACCGTGGTAGAATTCTTCAGGGCCCCCACTCCACAGGGCAGGTCCACTTGCACTGGTATAAAGATCAGTGTAGACAAATCTTTTTGCCATAGTGGTTTAGCAAGGCGGCAGTGCACCTGACAGTAGGAAGAAAGGCAACAAGCGAGAGCGAACGAGGTGGAATGAGGGATGATAATAAGTAAGAGTTTATTATTCTAATAGAGTAAAGTAGGGAATCTGAGCTCATTAAAACGATCCAGTGCGTAGTAGTCGTAGACATTTCTGCATATTTCAAAGCATGGTATTTATAGTACGTATGGGTATTGCTAGCGATACACGAACAAATATTATTTCTCATCCAAACTCAAAGTTTGAAACCAACAAAATTTCAAGAATGAAATACGGACATTCGTTTAACCAAATTACACTAGCTATAAATTTATAAGCGACTAGACAATTGTTCAATTTAATAATAAACGTCCCGGGCAAGTTGGCACAACGCTCGCTTCCAAAGGACCATCTTTGCATCTTTGCCTGCACTCAACGAGCCCTTGATTCAAGCACGCCAATTACATGAGACACATTCCGATTTATTATTCGGCGTAGGCGCTTTACAATTGGAAAATAGAGGATGTTTAATTTGGATTGTTGGCTTGTGAGTAATGGATATCTATTTGGGGACGATTGTGTACAAATTGTTTTGTCTTTTGGCTTAGAAACAATAGGGATTTATTGTGCTGTCTGTGGAGGAATTTTCTAGAATTGTATTGGTCTCGTATGTAGGTGTAATCATTTTAATGACAGTAAGGAGCAGCGAGTGAGTACTTGGCCGTGAACGTGAGGCCGTGGGTTCTATCCCCGCAAGTCAACCTGGTACAAAGCTCAAAGAAGAAATCTACTGAATCATAGTGGCTGGGGTTTTCTTGATATGATGATGATGAGATTTTGCGATAGGATATTCATATCCGCCTGGATAGCGACACACATCACATGGTATAAAACCCGCCATAGTGGCACACGCAAGTGTGTCGCGTTCCGGGGTCAGCCAGTGTACATCCGCTTTTTGTCGGGGTCTAGAGTTGGGGTACGATGTTTGGCCGTGTTGCGGCCTTCTGAGTACCCTGACACTAGACCCTTGACTGCTTCTTCAACTTTTTTTTTATACCACGTGGCAAACAAGCTTACAGCCCGCCTGATGGTAAGCGGTTACCGTAGCCTATGGACGCCTGCAACACCAGGAGTATCACATGCGCGTTGCCGACCCTTCAAAAACCTATTTACTCCCTTCTTGAAGAACCCCATACTGTAGTCCCCTTCGAAAACCTTGGCAGGGAGCTCATTCCACATTCGGAGCGTTCGCGGGAGGAAATTCCTCTGGCTTACCTTCTTCCCTACGGCGTTTTCTGACAAAGCCACACAGCAGGCCGGAATGATTGTGTTGAGTAGCGAGGGATAGATTGTTTCTCGCTAATTGATACTCTAACTGGACGACACTGCGTTTACCGTCAGGTGCAATGTGGTCACTTTTCCGTGCCAGGATAAAAAAAAGAATATATTTTTTTTCATAACTATCATGAAAGACATACATGTATTATATGAAGATTGATCTGAAGTTTCGGATTTCGGTACTCCAATGTTGCTTTGTTATTCTTGACTTCGGAATTGTAAATCACGTTGAATAGAAACTGAGTGTAATTAAAGATGTGTTATTACAATATCACACGTCACCTGGTCAGTATTTATGTAAAATGGCTTCCCATTATAGGCCGTTACCGCGATGTTTTGACAAATGTACATTGGCACAATCTGTGAACGATCTCAGCAACGTGTAATTAGAGCGACTGACTAAGCGGAATCTATGGGAGCGTTGCCCGTCCAACATTGATTTAAGGCCCCATTGTGGACCTCTTTATTGCTCATCCGAAGGCCATTTTCGACTCATCGTATGAAATTTATCAGTCAGAAAATTGAATGTCAAGAGTTCGACTGTAAATTATATTCATTGCCTTCGGGCTCATGTATTGTCAGATGATTCATTTAGGAATAAGAATTTCTCATTTCGTACCGGTGTGGTGTGCTGGATATAGTCTTATGCGGAAGCGGTTAAGATACCTTAAGTTATTAGTGGTGTGGCAGTTTAGTCATTTAAATTATGTTGACATCTTAAGGATCTTAAAAGGATTTTAAAAGTATATTGGAACATAACGGACGCTGTTTCTTCATTCAAATTTCTTATATTTTGCGGCTTTGTCATATATATTAGTAGCAACTATGATATTACGACAACCATCCAAATAAAGCTAATGTTGATCTTTTAATATAATATGCTATGTAAGGATTTTATGAACGGTAGGCAGCGGCTTTGCTGTGCCCTGGCATTGCAGAAGTCTATGGGCGGCGGTGACTACTTACCATCAGGTGGCCGTCTGCTAGTCTGCCTATCAAGGCACTAAAAAAAAAAATTATGAGTTAAAAAAAAAATAAAAAAAAAATAAAAATCAATAAAAAATCTTTGCGAGATGGATATTGATGATTCCTATTATAACAATAGGCATTTTCGAAGTCGAACTAAAACCATTTTAATGTATTATTGAAGTATAAAAAGTTGAAACGGTGGATTTATATAATAGCGTACTTAAATTTTAAACTTATTTGAGTTTTTATTATGTAAGTGGAGACAGAAACAAGATCTTTTTTTTTATAGTATAGTCCGACAAACGAGCCAGTAAGTCACCTAATGTTAAGTGATCTCCACCGCCCCTGAACATCCACAATACCGAAAGTGTCATGTATGCGCTGTCGGCCTTAAAGGACAGGAATAGGGATTAGGGAAGGGGGAATCTGGGCCTTCGGATATCTCACTTACCATACGAAACGCGACAGTAAACTGTCACTTTACGTTGGTTTTCTGTGAGACAGTGGTACTACCTCGGTCGAGCCGGCCCATTATGCTGTAGACATATTTGTCTACAGCGTGGCCCTACCACTTCTAAATCTATCTAATATATATTTGTTATTTGATCGTATAGCAATAATTTCTTCTACAGATATTATATCATCCTATGGTCATACACCCGCACTTGGTTCCAGAAGCGACGCGGTGCATCTTTAGTCGTCGGGTGTGTTATAGTAATTCGTGTTTACTATATTTTTTGCCCTATTCTATTACACATAGCCGTTACCAATTAGTTATCTCGGATGTGAGATCAAATTGCATTCGAGGTCGGCCTTGCGTCGGTCCCGTTCCATTACATCACGATTGTAGCAGCAAAACTTACGAGTCATCGCGTCTACTGCTATTTTGTCTAAGGGTTCCTGATTAGTTGCTGTGGGATGTTAGTTACTTAAAATTTAGCAAAGGGTTTTAAAATGTGAGTATTGTATTCATTATGGTTTTAAATCAATGTTTGTCTGTTTGTTTTTTGCATTCCGTCCCTCTGATTGCGATCAAACTACTAAACATACAGTAGGTGTAATTACAGTAATTACTAATTAACTTACAGTAGGTGGTTGCGAGTTCGATTCTCGTGCTGGGAAAATATTTTCATTTGCACTTATAACTGTGTAGAGCATACCTCTGCGGTGCCGATAACGCATGCGAAGCTGCGGGCTTAACTATAAATATTATTATTTAAAATTATACGTAATATAGTAAAATAATGGTTTGAATATAGGCATATAAAACACTGGCTTTTGCCTGCGACTTCGCAAACATGATGACGTCATTAGATCCTGTAGGGGACTACAAATAGGTACACCCAACATTTTCTTTCATAAAAATATTTTTCTGGGCGCCAGATCTGGACCCGCATCTAGGTTAAAAAGTAGCCCTTGTAAGCCAGGATAGAATTATCTTCATCCGCATTTCGCTTAAATTCGTAGGGACGTTCAAGGTCAGGTCAGGGTCAGAACTGTGTGCCTGTTTCGGTGTATTTACTATTGAATTAAATAACCTCTCAGATGATACATATACACTCACGCCTGTAATCACCGAAAGGGTATGCAGAGGTGTAGCCAGTACACCCACCTTTCGCCGAATTTATTTCGGAACCATAATGTGATAGGGTGCGAACCTATCGCCATACCGGGCACAAATTCCAGACTCCGGGCTCTCAGAGGAATCCACAATTTACAACATTTACTTCTACATTCCAAACAATACCTCAGTACTTACATCTTATGTTCCTTACACATACAATCGAAGGAGTTAATAACACAATGAATATTTGTTCATATTTATAAAGTTCACTCGCATGTAGGGTTGCCAACTTTTTTACAAGAAAAAAGTATACTTAGGTCTGAGAAGGAAAATACACAGTATAGAAAATAGTACAAATTATCGAGAGATTCAAATTAACGAATGTCAAATTATCGAGAGTCGTCTGTATTTTATTTTTGTTTAACAGTAAAAAGTATATTGTGGTGAAAAACAGTATAATACTGTTTTTAACAGTATAGTTGGGAACCCAACTCGCATGGTAGGAATAAATTTACGGTACCGTTGAGAGTCGTTAGGCCGATCGGTGTCGGCAAAAAACGATAAAATTAAGTAAATTTACGCCCAAATCAATAAAGACGCAATTAGGAGTTCCGGTTAATTATAGCTGTCGGTGATACGGTGCGGGCCAAATAATATTTTCATAATTAAATTGAGAATTGTTTTTAATAACTGCCTTGAATAATTACACGCAATGAAGTCGAAATATAATAAAGATCTTACGATACATTCGAATACTAGCATTTGGTGAAATAAAATAAATTTTAGTTAATTTTAAATAATTTATATTCAAAAGGTCGGGACTAAAAAATTGAAATAAACCGTGATAAAATCCATAAAATTAGTTTTATTTCAATGCGTAATTTTCGCGTAAACATAATTACTGGAATACATATAGATACTGGCAATTACTGAGATATTGGGTGGTCTTAAAAGTGACTTCTAGGGTTGATGCATTTTATTTATTTATTTATTTAAAACTTTATACACACAAAATGTGTAAAGGCGGACTTAATGCCGTAGGCATTCTCTGCCAGTCTACCTATGGATGATGCAGAGACGAAACATTGTTAAAAAAATTTAATCTTCTTCGAAGTATTAGTGGATCGAAAGTGGTGAAAAATTATTAATATACGTACAATAATAAATAAGGATTCATAAGGTAACAATAACTAACTTGAATAACAACAACATACATATGGCGTGTTATCATTTTTAGATATAGTTTAGTTTAATACTGTAGTGTTATGTAGCTACTGAGTATGCTGTGCCTACATGTAAAAGGTTATAAACATACAGCAATCATGTCATCTGATTAGTAAGATTATGCATGTTATATAGTTTGTAACCAGTTATGTAGACCAAATAAAAAAAAAAATATCATCATTATATTTCGTGAATAAATAATGAAATACAAGTAACTTGTTGTTCTTAGAACAGATATATGATATCTCATTCTATGAGATTTACAAAAACTAACACGTTGACGTTACTGAGTACTCTGACACTAGACCCGCGACGGTTTCTTCACCATCTTGTCCATGGCGTAGTGTGAAGAAGTAGGCTGGCATGATTATGTTGAGTAGCGAGGGATAGATTGTTTCTTGCTACTTGATACTCTACTGCACCTGATGGCACTGCGCTTACCATCAGGTGCAGTATGGTCAGTTTTTCGTGCCAGATAACGATTAACATTACAAGCATCAATTAACAACCGAACTAACTTTTTACAAACACATCTCTAAGGCTTTTTAGACAACACAAAAATAATAATATGTTATTACGCCTTCAACTCAAAGTAATTGCCGTCGATAGCATCCTAAATGAATTATAATGATGTATAAAAAATAGATTTTGTTAGATACGATCGTGATTCGAGTGAATGTAAGTTTGGCTCCTTAATGTTCCGTTGGCAGTTAGCCGCATCTGTTAGGTCATTGGGTACACTTTCCTTCTGTCGCCCCGTCGTTTGTGCCAGGACTTGCCCGATAATTATCTTATTGGTCAAAGTGACCGCTGTTGGTGAACCAGTACCGGCATGGTTTTGAAGTTTCTAAATAACACGATTATTCGTGCTTTCGTAGTTTATAAGGATTCGAGAATGTCCGTATGAAAGTTTGGTTTTAGCAGAATTATTCAAATATTTAATTCCATGTCTTGGTTTCACGACATGAAATTACAAATGTCCTTGAATTTATCGGATATGGAAATGTCGTAACAATCACACCTATGTTAGAATTATTGACATATGTCAGACATGCTAATTTAATTGTTCACCTATTAATTAATCTGTAACATCTAATAAGTCTTACTACACTATGAGAAACTGTTCTATATTGTCTCACGACTGTTGCCTGTTCCCGCAAACAATAGTTATTGAACTTTTCGTTTTTCAGTTCTTGCAACACGTCAGTTGCCTGCTTCCCGCGTTCATAAGTGTTTAGCAACAGTTGAAGAAGTCTAATAGGCGTATACAATAAATATTCAGAATGTTAAATTGTAAATTCAACCTTTTTACAACGTGCTTTTTACAACATTTTTAATTTAAAAAAGTATAAAAGGTATTCATTTTTGTCTTTGCTTTTGGTACAGATTTTTAAAGCCAGTTGCATTAATGAACCAAATTTAAATTTAGAATCATGTTGTTACTTTAATATACGATTTAGTTTGACATCGGCTTACTTAAGTCACAAGCTGCTCTTAATGACATTAGCAAACAGAATAATGTTAACGAATATTTGAAGGCCGACGCGGCGTGGCGGCCAGTTTATTTACCTCAACTTGACACATTATCTTTACCACAAGTCCCGTAACAGAAGCACATAATAAATGAGACGAGGGTTGGACCCTGACCGAACTTATTAAAGGGCCGAGCCGCGTGATGTTATCTTGTACATCTATCTCATTATTGCTGTCTCGAATTGTTTGATAAACTTGCTTTAATACGATTTCTCTTGTTTTAAGACCTGTAAAATATATCATGGAGTAAAAATAAATGTTTAAAAAATAAACAAAATTTGGATGTAGAAATAATAAAATTCATAATATCCATGGTACGATTGGTGGATTTATTTTCGCGAATTCGATACTCACACGGAGAAAAATATTTTTTATGACATAAATTTTTGTTAACCTTAGCAAAATGTTAATAGCGTGAATTTCGATCGTCGTGCTTCAATGTCATTTTTCAGTTAATTCGTTCAGACACGTGCTTTTGAGCGAGGTTAAAAACAAAGAAGTGACAGCTCCATGTCAAACAAATGTCATGTCAAACTGCCGACCTGTTAATTAGACTGGTGTTCAGAGGAAGAAAGTAATCCAAAAACACGTTTACAATTAACACTAACATTCTAAACGAACCCGATGATGAACACTGACGTCCACTTAGCTTCCGTTGAAATAGGGTTGTCGAACACAGTTGTATATAATAATAATAATAATACTAGCCCTGTATTAAACATTGTGCCACTGCTGGGCACGGGCCTCCTCTACTAATGAGAGGGGTTAGGTCTTAATCAATCCACCACGCTGACCTAATGCGGGTTGGTAGTTGGTCGGGGTTGGTTTCACATACCTTCGAAATGCTTATGCGAATTCTCAGGTATGCAGGTTTCCTCACGATGTTTTCCTTCACTGTTAAAGCAAGCGATAAGTAACATTGAATGTACACGTAACTTTAGAAAAGTCAGAGGTGTATGCCATTTGCGATGGTTTCGAACATACGACTTTCGTCTTGGCAGTCCGTACCGCCACAAACTCGGCTATCGCTGCTATTAGCATAGTTGTATAGTCAACACATTATTTAATACGAACTCCTGATTTTTAAGTGGTTTGCGAAACAGACAAAAAAAGAAAATGGGCTGTCATGGTGACTACCGACAGAAGTGAAAACTTTAAACTTTGGAATTACTTCGTTCTTTTTTCAAGCAGCGTCCATGAAGCGACTTTTGTTTATGATTGTCAACGATTATAGAAGTTGATAGGCGTGCTTATATCAAAAGTAAAATAAACGGTTGGACGAAGTATAGCATGTCAGTGACGCGAACCCATAAGTTTTCCCTCTACCAAAATATGCTCAACGAGGCTAAAGAAGTTTTCACTTCAATAATAGCAGAAAGATTTTTTATCTTACATAATTCACGATTGTATTCTTATTGTTTATTCTTTACCTGATATACTCCATGCTTACAAACTTCAATATTTTTTTTTTGAGTGTGTACTTTGCTTATAAACTTTCTTGACAGCAACAATCATGGTAACCCTTACTACGCCAGTGGAATGACAATAAAAGGAACATCGAGATAAAAGCGTTAATTTGTAACAACGCGTGTGTTAGTTGACCGACTCTTGTTTCCTGCGAATGTACGTGACTTCATTATATGCAGTCTGGACTTTCATTGCTACTCGTTAAGAATTAATTTAGATAGACAGATTAATTTATTCTTTTCTTTCTTTCTTATTTATTTTAAACGGAATCTTTTTGTCTATTTTCTTGTTCAAATATCAATAAATAGAATAAGGAATGTTTTTATTGTGAATTTTTTTGTTCTGATTTCAAATTCTGTGGTACCAGTTGCAACTGCCTGAGCTTTTATAGTGTATGTAAAAATAACCGATATATTTTTATTTCTTTTAATTTTAAATACATCATTACAAATGACTATAGCCAGGGAAAATATTTAAAAAAACGTATACCAATTAGAACGATTCGTGTTTTAGGATGTTGACCTTTCAATAGCATTTAAACCAATCCGGGACACGGCCTTTTATTTCAATTAATGAAGGAAAGGTTCCCGTTTCCACGCCTTCATTATGTTAATTAGCCTTGGGAGGTTCCAATAGAAGATAAAAAGAACTAGTTTACTTAGTTAGGTTATCTATACATACAAATAAATAAAAACAAAGTGTTTGTCTGTGAATCCATACTAATACTATAAATGCGAAAGTAACTCTTATGGTTTATGACATTGGTTATCCTGTTAAATATTTTTCGAAATAATGATTTATTATTATATTTTTATTTTCATTAATTATAAAATAGCTTTAATAGTTAAAAGATGCTGAGATTTCATAGAAAATGTAGTCTGTTTTAAATTATAGCTTTCATTGGAAATGGTTGAATTGTTAAAAGGCGTGTCTTGTTTAATTCGTTCGGAATTCATAGTTTCTCACGATCGGGACTTTAAGTTTAATAAAACAGTTTAGTAGCCTAGTTAATACTGTGATTGCAATTGCGTATTAAGGTTAAATATCGTTGACTGTTGTTTATTGTAAAAAAATTGCAATAAGTTGGGGCCATAAATATAATAACGACGGTTGACTAGCTATTTGATGCCAGGCATTTTTGAAAACTTACAGATGGGTTTACAGATTTTTTTGGTTTTCGGAAAAAAAATCATTATAATAAAACTATTGCGTTGATTTTGGTAGAATTAATATATTACTTGTGTAAGCAAATACTGCATCTTAATGACTTATTACCATGCATTTATAAACATTATTTTATAAAAACAATTGGTCTGAGAAATATGAGCTGTGTTTATTGAAGCGCTTAAAAAGCGCACAGTTTTTTTTACTAGGATCAAAAGATGCATAAAAAATTGTTAAATTATATATTATATAATTCAATATAGCAAAAAATCTTGCTTAAATCAAATAGTTAGCCAGCTGTCGATAATATTTCTATTTAAACAACTTTTGTCGTACTCGTCATTATATGTATTATTAGGTTATTTACTATTATTAGAAATACTGAAGGTATAACTGAGGTATTTAGGAGACTAGTTGGGGGTAGTTAATAATGACAACCAAAGTGGGAGTAGTAAATGTTTAATATAAAACTGAGTGCCTTCCGCGCTCGGGTTTCAGTTCAGTTGAGTGGAAGACGAGACGATAGCCAGTATATTCGTGGTTCGGTGTAGTAAGTTTAAATGGTAATCAGTTCAATGGCGTTGTTCAGTTTAAAAGGGTAATGCTGGTAGATTAATTATAAAGAGAAGCCTTAAAGTGAATCCTGACATGCGTGTGTGTTGATATTAAGCACTGAGATGTGTAACAGTTTCGTGTAAATCAATCAATAAATTATAAATATTGTATTTGTGCCTTTTAAATATCCATCTTGCATAGTTTTGTTGATGTTCCTAACAGTATGGTTGTTGGTATGAGCACCATTAGATTTTATATCCTTGCCCATTCTTCTCTAGCGAAACTGCATTCCGAACTAAAGTAAAAATGATTCATGTTATTAAAAAAGTACATTAACTTCAATAAAGCACATTATGCGTCCTATAAAAACTAAGGGTTGCCCTCTATTTTTTCCAAGATCCCGTCTCAGATCCTGACTTGGTGCCAATGGGACCACCTGGGGAGTTAATCCTTTTAAACAAAAAAATAATTTCTCGAATCGGTCCATGCATATTTGAGTAATCGAGGAAAATACATAAAAAAAGATTCTAACGAATTGAGAATCTCGTCCTTTTTTGAAGTCGGTTAAAAATAATCCAATTTTATGTATTAAAAAAATATTTTGATTTCGAACCCGTACTCTACCTGTGTGGTGCCTTCACTAGAAAAGGAGGCCTACACTTTGCAATACAAATATATCCTACAGGGCTTATACATAGCTACGTCGTTATAAATACCTTCCGCCAACTTTGTTTGACATTACAAAATAGTTTCAAGTGTTTGCGATCCGGTTTACTCGACATATGGTCACCAATCGTTTTTGTATCATTATTATGAAATTCTTGTCATACTTGGTATGTGGGTAGTGCAAAAGTATCGATGTTTTGCAAATGTATCGATATTGATGAATTTCTACCCACAACACAAGACTCGTATCTTATTGTGGGAACGGGACTATGTGTGTGACTGTTGGATGTTATTTATTATTATTATATATCGAGAAAACAAATGACTCAAATGAGAGGACATTAAAAATGCTCGTGGAAATTTGACATCACCTTAAATTGGGACACTTTTATCGACGGCAGTTTTAATTAATGTTGAAGTTTATTGCCATTCGAATGTTCATATCCTGATGATTTCATTACCTTATAATTAACACCGAACAGTCACACATTTAGCCTCCACTCCACAGTAAGGAGCTTACCTTACCTTACCTTGTTTCGTAGTTATCGGGAACTACGAGAGACTTTCCGTCTCACAACACACAGACCGCAATAAATATTTTGTCACAAAAATTAACAGAACAATGCATATTGGCTTGCGGAGCCACAGCTTCGTGGCGTCTTCTATCCCGGCCCGATCCAAGAGGTTCACAAATTCGTATCTTTGCCGCACCATTAAGCTCTCGAACAGTTTGCCAGCTACCGTGTTCTTTCCTTCCTATGATCCTGGGTCCTTTAGGCGTAAATCCTTTGGGGGGAATCGAAAGCACGGCTTCTGGTTTTACAAACAAAATAAAAATTATCGAAATATTGAAGTCTAATATAATAAAATCTAATAAATAATATTCGCCACGAATATCATACATCGATGTATTACATCCCTAGCATTAATTACACAGCAATGAAACATGTGTTGTCAGTTAAACACTGGTATATAATTAACCTACAGTTATTTTTATTTTATTATACTGTCTTTGTTTTTTACGAAGTATTTACGAAAGAGCAACGCTCACGTAGTGAAATGGTCAGCGCTGTCCAGGAATAACCACTAAAGTCCGATAGAATCATCGAGTATTATCTGGACCCTAAGAGTTGTTAGGGCTCTAGAAGTCACCTATACGTATCATGGATATTATGATGTATAACACCTTGTCTATTGGAGTGAAAAGTGGAAGAAGAGTGAAAATGTTTTAAATATAAAACAACATGTCTGATTAATAGTTTTTGGGTGTACAAATTATCAAGTAAATTAATAAATTTAATTGTGTAATAATTGTTATAAAAAATATAAAATTGCAATGGGTTCCCGGAACACGTAGTCTTGGCCCAAAATATAAATCATTTCAAGAATTGTTTTGATAATTAACTAAAATGAGAAATTACTTCTATTTGGAACTTAATAACTGTGTCTAATGCTGGATACAGGCATTCTCAGTTGCATGATAAGTGCCTGGCTGATAAATAAATAACATTTCACATACAATTTTGCACCTTCTCAACTTTTTAACGATGGAATATAAATAAACATTTCTTAACGCTTACCTATACTATAAAAACACACTGTGCAAGCCTCGAATTGTTAGAATCAGCGGATCGATCTGTGTGCTGATGAATCAGACAAAATATGTAATAATAAATGGTCTCGTGCGATTAAATTATGCATTATACAAATCTGTATTTAAAATATGTCATAGTGATTAAATCTTAGATTTCAAATTGAATATAGGCCTTAACCTGATGTTAATAAATGGAATACAATTATAATTGAAAACATGTCTAGAATTCAAAACAACACACGACACGTATTGAAACAAGGACAAATTAATTTCGCTTAGAATGTAGGTTACTTCGAGACGTGAGAGTTAAATGATAGAGCGTAGGTCTTAACTAAGTAATAGGTTAATTATAGAACTCCTGTTGCGACGGTTTTTGTAACGCGACTCTTTGTTGTGGTTTGCGCGGTACTGCCTCGCCACCTACGTCGTACGCCAGGACTGTCATTAGATGTATCGTTGGGAGCACAATGACCCGCTAGGTTTGTCTAAGTGTTGAATTAATGCTAATGTTGTTTGTTTGAACTCGTTATATAAAACGTGTAACTTATGAGTTAGATTAGAAAAATCTTTTTGCATCTTATTTACTGAAAAAGGTTATAGGTTATTTCATTTTATGTTATGACGTACTAGAGCGGAGAAAATTGCTGTAACTATCATTGTAAATGTGTGTAAATTACCATTGGCCTAATCCTCAGGAATGAGTGTTATTATATTTCACAGATACATCATAGTATAATTTAATAATTATCATCTAACCGCAGATAGTTAGTCAGTGGGTGACAATAATAAGTAACTTAGGGTTTAAGTACGTGGAACAACCTTTAATAATAGTACATCTACCGCGTCACACTTTCTTCATTTACTTTCATCATGTGTTTATAACAAAATATTATGAAATGACATTATCATTAAACAGACATATCTTAACGAACTGGTGAAAATAAAAACGCAATTTTACCTATATTAGAAACACGAGATAGTAATTCGTGGTTCTTTGATACGAACTTCTCTGGTGCTAAATATTTCGTATTAAATATTATATTGATAGGGGGGTCGTCACAAATGTCTACTTAAGTACGTTCAATTCGAAGGCTGTGCTTGAATACGACACGTGCCTCGTTCTAATTTACGTAGGTGGTTTTGAATTTTGAAGTCTGGTTTTTGCAAACAGGTTGGTTGAATCATATCCCCGCGGCTTCTTTGTAATGGTAATTTAATTATAAACATCAATCAGTACGTGATTCATCTTCGTGCGTATTTTTTCGAAATTGCCTAATGTAGGAAAATGTAGAGTTCCTTTTCTTGGGCGTTTGTTTTGGACTACATTGCAATTCCGAAGAAGGTATTAATAGTTATAATAATCAAACTTAGGCTCTCATTTTTATTTAGATACTGAACACTTCAGGTGCAGCGTTATTTGTCGAGATAAAATAACATTAATCTTCTGAAATTGAGTTGGATACTGGCTAATAAGTACACTGTATCATCTACGGTGAATAATCTATTATTTCTTAAACATACTTTGTCTTACAGATTTTTTTGCTTATGGCTGAAACAGTACCACTGATTAGAGATGTGGATTAATACAACAAATACCCAAAAAATTTTTTTTATACATTTCATTGAGTTGACATAGTTTCTGTTTTCCAGTTTTAAATAGGGATGCGTTACTAGATTCAGTGTCATATTATGTAAGTATTTAATCATACAGTAGATATAAGAGCAGCAGATCGTTCGTCTGTTGGTAAATCCACCTTTATATAAAGAAGGAACACCACTATAAACTTAGAAGTATAAAATACTGCATGGTACTACCGCGCTCATCGTTCCGAGACGTAAGCCGTGAAATCTCATAATTACCACTAATTGCCCTGGCTTCAATGCCCCTTACACCAGAACAAAACAGTGTTTACTCGCTGTCATTTGCCGGCAGAATAAATATAAATAACAAAACTATAAATATAAACAAAATAAATATCAATGACTTGGCTTTAGTGCAATTTGTCACTAGTGGTAGAGCCACGCTGTAGACATATTTGTCTACAGCATGAATGGGCCGGCTCGACCGGGGTAGTACCACTGTCTCACAGAAAACCAACGTAAAGTGACAGTTCACTGTCGCGTTTCGTATGGTAAGTGAGATATCCGGAGGCCCAGATTCCCCCTTCCCTTCCCTAATGCCTATTCCTGTCCTTTAAGGCCGGCAGCGCATACGTGATACTTTCGGTATTGTGGATGTTCATGGGCGGTGGAGATCACTTAACATCAGGTGACCCAATAGTTAGTCGGACTATGACATAAAAAAAATGATTATTAATTATAAGCTGGCCAGTATTATTGTTATATCCGGCTACTTGATACTCTATCTATACATCACTGCGCTTACTATTAGGTGTAGTGAGGTCACTATGCCGTGCCAGGATAAAAAAATGTATATGGTACACTTTCTATACATGGTACTTAGTTCACACATTACTAAATTAGTGGTTGTTTTTTTTATCCTGGCACGGCATTGTGACGACACTGCACCTGATTGTCAGCAGTGCCGTTCAATTAGAGTATCCAGTAGTAAGAGATAATCTATCACTGGCTACTCGACACAATCATGCTGGCCTGCTTCTTCATATTATGCCATGGGCAAGAAGGCTGCAATACGGCAAAATACCGTACCCCAATTCTAGACCCTGACAACAACCGGATGTACACTGGCTGATCCCGGAACGCGACACACTTGTGTGTCACTATGGCGGGTTTTACACCCTGTGTACGGTGGTCTGTGTGGGGGGCAAGGGGAGAACGAATCATAACATCTTTTCGGCCCAATTGTCAACCTCACCTGCACGCGCCGGATGGCGGCGGCGACCAACCAGTTTCCGTGGTGCTCCCTGCTGGATAACGGACGAGGCTCTGGCGACCGAGCAAATGGCAGTATACCCATTCACCTAGTCGGGAAACTGGCTGGATGAGGCGACAGCGGCCTTGGGACCCAAATAACCCCACAAAATGCTGGCACGGAAAGGAATGGGACACTACCGTGACTATTATCCCAAGAAAACTATGATGAGGTTAATACACAGGAATGGTTTGTCATACGACCCGGCTGACCCCCGGCACCAGGCTGGTTCCGGGTCTCCTGGTGTGAAATTGGCTACCGGCTGCAAGGCAGTGGGTTCTCAGGCTACTTGCAGAAAATGGACTACTGCGGACAAACCCAAATTGAACACCAAGCACCAAGCTCTAAGGATAGGCACATGGAATGTGCGAGGCCTTAAAAAGACAGGGAAATTGGAGGTGATAGAGGCAGAAATGAACCGATATGGCCTCGATGTACTAGGCCTCAGCGAAACACATCTCAAGCAAAGCGGTCACTCAATGACAGATACAGAAATGACATTGATTAACGTGGGTAACGAAGACAACAGTTATAGTGGAGTTGGGTTTCTGGTGGCCAAAAATCTTACTAACAACATTATGGGGTATGACACCATAAGCGAGAGAATAGCACGATTAAAACTAGCGGCATGGCCCTACCCTATAAACGTCATCCAAGTATATGCCCCTACATCCGCTTCAACTGAGGAAGAGATTACAGACTTTTATAACTCGCTTAGTCAAGTATATCAAGATCTCCCGTCAAAAGAAATTACTGTTTTGCTTGGGGATTTTAACGCAAAAGTAGGATTGACTGCAACGGATGATCATCTGAGGGATAGTGTAGGCAGATTTGGTTTAGGTGACCGAAATGAGCGTGGACAAATGTTGCTAGACTTCTGCGCAGAAAATAACTTAACTATAATGAACACTTGGGTCCAACAACACCCGCGAAGACTCTACACCTGGACGTCTCCGAATGGTAGACACAGAAACCAGATCGACTACATTATTATTGGCAAGAGATGGAGATCATCGATCACTTCCACTAAAACGCGGCCGGGAGCCGACTGTGGAAGTGACCACCAGTTACTTGAAGCGGTGATCAAAATCCGTTTAAAGGCAGCAAATCAGAACTTGCCAAAGAAGCCTATCATGCTACCAGTGCACGTGGAGGACGAATTTAGAAAGATCGCACAACAGCGAATCAGAGAGCTAGAGTTAGACCCTTTCGAGTCAGCACACGAGTCGTGGGAGTCTCTAAAAACCGTGGCGCTGGAAACAGCTCAAGAGATAGCAAGTAGAAGGAGTGAACCGCGCCCAAAATCTGATTGGATAAAAAGGGAAACTTGGCTACTCATACAGGAACGACGTGATCTGAAGGCGGGTGGCTTAAGCTCGGAATCTGAGAGACAGCGATACCGAGATCTGCATGCAACAGTTCAAAGACTCTGCAGAAGAGACAAAAACGCCGCAATCGACGAAGTCTGTCTAGGCATCGAAAGGTCAGCAATTCATGCACAATGCAAAGACATGTTTGTTAAGGTGAAGCTGTTAGCTAAGGACTTTAAACCTAAAAACTGGACAATAGAAGACGAACTTGGCGCACCACTAGTGGATAAGCATCTGGTACTCGAGAGATGGCGCCAATATTGTCAACAGCTTTACTGTGAACACGACGACACTGAAGACCGACTAGACTCCTCTGAAAGGGAGCCGGACATCCTTCTGCACGAAGTCGAAGCCGTAGTGGGCCGTCTCAAACACAAAGCGTGCGGTGGTGATGGAGTATCTGCACAAATGCTGAAGTGGCTCGGTCCTGAGGGTGTGCAGCTCTTACACTGTATTTGCCAGAAGGTCTGGAGAACTGGTCAATGGCCTGAGGACTGGATGGACTCGATAGTGGTACCGATACATAAAAAAGGATCAACCATGAAGTGTGAGAACTATCGGACCATATCCTTGATATCAAATGCGAGTAAGATACTGTTACACATTATCAACAGGAGACTGGAAAATTTCATCGGTGGGCAGATCGCTAAAGAGCAGGCAGGCTTCGTTAGGGGCAGAGGCACGCGTGAACAGATACTAAACATGAGGCAGCTAATCGAAAAAGCTAGAGAATTTAATGTTCCGATGGCACTTTGCTTTATCGATTACGCTAACGCCTTCGACTGTATCAGCTGGAGGAAAATGTTTAGTGTCATGAGTGAAATGGGCATACCCGAACACCTGACTTTTCTGGTGCATAACCTCTATCTCGACGGCAAATCTAGAGTCAGAATTGAAGAATCCGAGTCCGGCCACTATCAGACGGGCCGTGGTGTTAGGCAGGGCTGTATCCTTTCGCCTCAACTTTTCAATCTCGTTGGAGAGCATATCATGCGGAGAGTCTTGGAGGGGTGGAATGGAGGCATGCGGGTCGGAGGACACCTCATCAATAATCTACGCTTTGCAGATGATACGACCATTATAGGCGCGAATGAATCTGAGCTAGCCGAGCTTCTGCAAAGGATCCAAAAAGTTAGTGAGGAATATGGTCTTCGTATCAACCGAGCCAAGACTAAGCTGATGTTTGTAGACCGGGCTGGCACTCTCCAGCGAACGGGGGAGCTATCCGACCTTGATACCGTGCAGTCATTTGTATACCTAGGATCCTTGATAGCCGCGGATGGTGACTGCGAAAGAGAAGTGATAAGAAGGGCTCAAATCGCAAAAACAGCGGTGAGGAGACTTGAGAAGATCTGGAGGAATAGAGGAATCAGTAAGAGCACTAAATGCAAACTGATGAGAACTTTGATCTTCTCTATATTCCTCTACGCTTCGGAAACCTGGACTTTGAAGGCACGCATTCGGAGCAGGATTGACGCATTCGAAATGTGGTGCTGGCGCAAAATGTTGGGTATTCCGTGGACAGCGCGCCGCACCAATGTGTCAATTCTTTCCGAATTGAATATCAAGTGCCGCCTATCGACCATATGCCTCCAACGGGTCCTCAAGTACTTCGGACACGTAGCCAGACGAGAACCCGATAATCTTGAAAAAGTTATTGTGGTAGGACACGTGGATGGAAAGAGGAGCCGCGGAAGGGCACCGACCAGATGGACCGACACCGTGAAGGAAGCCTCGAAAAGCAGTATACAGACTTCCATCCGGATGGCCGAAGACCGTGCGTCCTGGAGAGCCTTGGTGAAGAAAGTGATGACCTCATATAGTCACGACCCTCATTCATGAGGAGGCGACGAAGAAGAAGAAGTACGGTGGTCGCTATCCGTGCGGATATGAATATCCTACCACGAGCTAAAGCTACACCGGCTGAGTGTATATTACTTGTATTCGATGTGTTTCCTGGAGTTTTGACAACATAATAGTGAAACCTGCATTGAAATACGTTGAGCCGTTAAACTACGTTAAGCGACATATGTCTTACGTAGATGTAGATATTTTATTACAAGTTTAATAAGTATATCGATTAAGACTAACATTTTATTTTATGTGTTTCAATTTTCCCTCCAGATGGAGTCATAGAAACATGGATATATCTAAACGATTCACATAATGTAGGCTCCTATAGCCGTGATGCAAAGCTCGCTTGGAATAATATGTATGTGCTAAGCCAAAGGTCGGGCTTAATGGCGTGCATTAAGATAGTCCCACTAACACTGGATTAGTGTGGGTAGATTACAATGACGACATACCGACATTTCTATTGCTTGTTTTGTTTTACATACTGAGCATAGTTTGAGAATCGTGACCATAGTTGTCTATGACCTTGAAGTAGAGAGAAGTGTGCAATTTTCAAAAATGGAATACGTTTTCTGTGGACGCAGCACGAACTAATTGCAAAAAGTATTTATATCGAAACTTTTGTTTTAATAAAATTTCAGTCAGACGCTGGCGTTCTCGGTTTAAATACTTATTCAGTTGTCGGTCGTGCTAGGTAATTAGTGGTCGTGACTCGTGAATAAAACTACACTTTTAATTTCAAACTGGCTGAATATGCTACTTAAAAAATATACTTAGAACGGAGAACGTTCTTCTGTTTTTGAACACGTTTAATGAAAATACATTTTTTAAATATTATTTTAATTACAATTAATGCTTTAAGGAGTTCTTTTAATACCCATAAGGGTCGAAGTGGTGTTAATACAAATGTATATTTTTTTGTTTATGGTATCTTCGCACCATTGACATAGAGACTAGACCGAGCGCCTCTATCCAGCTATTAAGTGAATACGGACAGAAAATGTGAGAGAGATAAACCGAACTTGCGGCCAGCAGTTGTCTTTTCTTAGAATTTTATGGGTTTACGTCACAGGCGTGCAGGAGCGAAAAGTAATAGGTATGGGCCGCATATTCGCTTTGTCTCTTACTACAAAGTATAATTTTGTGAGGACATTGCTTAGTTCATTCTCTATGTCTTTGGAACAGAAATTTCTTGTGTTTTTGAACTCGTTTAATGAAACATTTTTTTAAAATATTGTATATAAATTATTTTAACTACAAGGGTAATTAGCGATCTGAGAAGTTCTTTTAATACTCACAAGGGTCAAAGTGGTGTGAATACAAATGTTTTTTTTTATTCATATTAGTATCGGCGTGCCTAGCTTTGACAGCAATGATCGACGAAAACACGAAATTGGCTGGTATTGGTAGCGTAACTTGAGACTTCAATATGAAATACAATAAAATGCAATATTTATTCATGTTTAGAGGCTGCGACATTATTTTGGCAATGCGCCAGAATGCAGGTCACGAAATGCAATTTATCTGTGCTAATGGCCCGGACGCTGTTAAATTATGACAATTCGTTTAATGCGATAACTGTAAACGATTTTTATTAACAACGTTAAGTTTGTATGGAAAGTAGTTTTGATATCAATGTGACACGCACCTCTTCCGTCATGTTTTTAGTATTGAATCTTTATTCTTGTTTAGTCTATGCTCGTTTACTTAGGACTTGGCAGCATTGTCTTTGATCGTAAGGCTGCATGGTGAAGAACCTTTGCCTTCTCTTTTATATAAAAAAGAGAGAATGTGAGAATGAAATATAAAAAACAAAAAAAAAATGTCTCTGATCGTTGCCGGTTCCCTGTGGAACGTAAATAAAACAGATATATAACTACTATTCTGTGGGAATAGTAGTTATATATCTTAATAAATAATAGGACTTGGGTCTAATTCTTATTATTTTCGAATAGATTGCATCCTAATACAATTTATTTAACTATTTACATGATGATTTATTAATATATTTCGTGGCACAGTGAATGAGTAGACGGCTATGATCTGAGAGATCGCGGGTTCGACCACTCACCGATCCAAATGTTTGTGTGAGCGACAAATATCTGTGTCGGGTCTGG
The DNA here is from genome assembly GCA_905220505.1 of Laothoe populi. Taxonomy (NCBI): domain Eukaryota; kingdom Metazoa; phylum Arthropoda; class Insecta; order Lepidoptera; family Sphingidae; genus Laothoe; species Laothoe populi. The sequence goes on along the minus strand of HG992158.1, from coordinate 6,506,258 downwards.
GTGTTGTAGACCGAAAATATCTCGTAGTTCCTGATACCCACGATACTCGTATCTAATACTCGTATTTATAAATAAGACATTACTTTGTTTCAAGCAATTACTTAAGTAAATCATTTCGTTACTCAGGCATCGGACGTCGCTGCTAATGCTTTGCCTAGCAATCTTACGTCAAACGATTCTTACTTGGTTAAGAATTCTTAAGTATAAAATAGAATCATTACTTGAGTAATTACTTTTACTCAAGCAAAATGTTTTTCTCGATTATAAATACGAGTGTTAGTGTGGAGTCAGGACTATGTGTATGACTGTTGGGTGTTATTTATTTATTTAACCACTAGTGGCCCTGGGCAGACATTGTTCTACCTTAAACCATATTCTCTGTGAACCGAAATTTCGTTGAGAAAGTAGCAAATTCGGATCTTGACAACAGCGCCACCTATCGCATCTAAAACTATCCTATCTTTATCCTATTCTTATATTTTTGTCGGGGGTTTGGAGTTGAGGTACAATGGCCATTTTGCGGCCTTCTTAGTACTCTGACACTAGACCCTCGACCCCTTCTTCACCTTCTTGCTCATGGCGTAGTGTGAAGAAGCAGGCCGGCATGAGTGTGTTGATTAGCGGGGATAGATCGTCTCTCGCTACTCAGTAGGTACTCTATTTGGACCGCACTGCGCTTACCATCAGGTACAGTGCGGTCACTTTGCCGGGCCAGGATAAAAAAAAACTTTTAAGTTGGACCCAACATATAAAGTCTATAACGGACATAGGTAGAAACAATTTTTGTGTTTTATATATATAGATTCACCTACATTCTAACTGAAATACTTAGCACTGTATTGCTTGAAAAAGTAAAAAAACATGTTTAATCTCCTGCAACGAAACTAGTTACTTTAATCACAGTGACGATACATTCTACTGGATTGTGTACCGGCAAGAGAAATGTGCCAATAAACTTGATGTGCTAAAAGCATGAGTGCACTCGTTTCGTAGTAGGTCGAAAACTTCCAACGAATTTCATTGCTGAACTCTGCAAACTGTCAAACACTTAAGTGACCTCTATCGTCCATGAACATTTACTAAAAAAAATCATAGGTCCGTTGTTGGACAAAAAATCCATGGAGATTAATAAATTGACTGCCCCAGTGCTTCAGTTGAAATTACTCTCGGGTTCGATTCCCGGGTTGGGTAAAGTGATATTGGGTTTTTCTATTTTAAAATACTCAGTATCAGCTCGTAGTCTGAAATTGTGCCCGGTATGGCGATAGGTTCGCCCTCTATCACATTATGGGACCCTAATAAATACGGCGAAAAGTGGGTGTACTGGTTTACACCTCCGCCCACCCCTTCGGGAATTACAGGCGTGAGTGTATGTATGAATTAATAAAGGGGGGATTTAGGTCCCTTGAAGTGTAATTGACCGTATGAAACGCAACTTCAACTTTGCTTCACTTCTGTTTTCTGTAGTACTTCTAACACGGTCTGATCGACCGTTTACAAATGATCTAGTCGATCTAGTCGTTAAATACGAATGTATGAACTTCAAAGTACGAAGTCTACTAACCCGCATTGGGCCAACATGGTGGACTAAGGCCTAACCTCTTCATTAGTTAAGAAGTCCCAGCAGTTGGACAGTGTTTAATAGAAAGAAAAATATATTTTATTTTTAACAACCATAAAAAAACGAAAATAAATTAAATGAACACTAAACAAATTTAACACATGAAGCTTAACAAATGCGGCCTCAAACTCAGCGTGTACTGGTTTCAAAGCCAGTGCTGGTCTTCCGTTGGGCCGTGTGGTCAATTCACGGACGCAAACTACAATAATCAAATCACATTTTTTTTAACCCCTCATCTAACAGAGACAATGTAAAAAACACAGTACCTTTTCACAGTACCTTAAATTCACTGTTCGTGCAAATTTCATTTTTTGATCTGACAGTAGGTACTGATAATATGACACATGGTGACAAGTGACATTAATATAACCTCTAATTTTCAGTAGTATTATAATCAAAAAGTATTATACTATATAGGCTAAAGTATTATAGTAATAGCAGCGATAGCCTAGTTGGTTGCGGTACGGACTGTCAAGACGAAAGTCGTAGGTTCGAAACCCAAGTGGCATACACCTCTGACTTTTCGAAAGTTATGTGTGTATTAAAATGTTAATTATCGCTTGCTTTAACGGTGAAGGAAAACATCGTGAGGAAACCTGCATATCTGAGAGTTTTTCGAAGATATGAGAAGTCTGCCAACCCGCATTAGGCCAGCGTGGTGGACTAAGGCCTAACCCTTCTCATTCGTAGAGGAGGCCCGTGCCCAGCAGTGGGACAATGTTTAATACAGGGCTAGTATTATTTATACTATATAGGGATTATAATTTTCAGTAGTATTATAATGCTCTTTGCCTCTAATACAGGGCTGATACTATTACTCCAAACTTTTTATTGGAATGGTATATTGAAATTGAACAAGTTTTATAGTAGTTAGTAGTTGGTGCCAAAAATATTCTTATGATAAGTAGAGTTGCAAGATGTGTGTACCACTTGACATACATATTCGGATTTATTTCAGTTTATATATAGTTTTGATTGATCATTTTAAATTTGGAACGGGATCTGTATTATGTTAGGTATAAATTGAACATGTGTGAGACTTTTTAACCTACTATACTTTAAAACGTAGTCGATTTAAATATTTATGTCACTTGGTGAAACTTTGAAATAATACTGTTCAAGTAATCATATTTAAAAAATATGACTGTGACTAATAAAATAATCTATTAGTTATATTTTTATGTAAAATTATGGAATGATTTTAACATCGCTTCAGCCTATCGCCGATCACTTTTGGACGTACCTCAAGTAAGCGCCAACCATCCCGGTCTTGGGTAGCTCTTTTTCAAGTTGTCGATCTATTGTGCACTCCACTCCATATAGATACAACTGAATGAATATTGGACAAACAAATTGTTTTCTATTCCGTTCTTATGGGTTCCGTACTAGTTTAATTCTCACTAACATTAGTCCTTAGATTGGAATCGATTAAACACCAAGTGAAGAGTTCTAACACAGTGAACATTATGTGGACGAATACGGAAGTACTCGTGCAAGGGGAACATTTCAAATCCATTTAAAATATATATTATTTTTATTTCACTTGTATTTCCTTGAATAATATTAAAATAATAAACCTAAAAATATTTATAAATTAATAAGGAAACTTCTAGTGTATTGATGATGCTATGTATACATAAGCTGCTACTTTGCCTTACTTTGCTTTACTTTGCCTACATGATTAATAAACGATTGAATTTCAATCATTATGGCTCATCTACACCATTGTTACTGGTATACGTAAAAAGGAATGCATAATGCACGTGGTCACTTTAGCTTTAAATGCTGTAATAATTTCTGTTTGTACAGGACTCGGCTATTCGAAATGTAAATTTAAATTTCGAACCCCGATGTGTAACGGCGCAAACGGGGACTGGCGCAAACGGGGACTGGCGCCACCAGTGGCGTGACGTCATACATGCATGCCCCCAAACCTATTTCCCTAAATATTTACATGTTTATTAAACTCCACGTGCATGGGAATAAGGTCGCTATTAATACCAATAAAGTACATTATCTGAGTTAGTCACGTTATCAAGATAATGAGTCACTTTGTTAAATGGAAAGTGGCTTATTAAGTGAGTCACTAGAGACCCGCCTTTAGGAAATGTTACAAGCACACATTTCTACTTCTACTAATTCATATATTCATTATTATACATATATTTTTTGTGGTTTGTATTTATAGACTGCCTCGGTGGCGTAGTAATTGCGCAAGCGTTACAACTGCTGTGCTGAGGTCTCGTGTTCGATCCCCGGGTTGGGCAAAGTAGGCACGGAGTCTGGAATTGTGCCCGGTATGGCGATAGGCTCGCCCCTATCACATTATGACACCGTAATAAATTCGTCGAAAAGTGTGTACTGGTAACACCTCTGCCTACCCCTTCGGGGATTAAAGGCGTGATGTATATTAATAAGTATATTTTCTTTGTAACCAACAAATACTTCGATATATATACATATTTTCCCCGACATGTAAAAACGTTGGTTGATGCTTTATGACCATTTATCAAAGTTCAGTGATGTCAGTATATTTTTTTAAGTGACTTTTTTCTAGGCACTTTGGGCACTCGCCTGACAATCTCGCTCAGGTTATTTTACTTTTGACATAAGCACGCCTATGAGGTCCTATATAATTATTGAAAAGCAATCATATACAAAAAGTTACTACTTCATTTACACTGTTTCCAAAAAAAAAGATTCCAAAGATTTAAGTTTTCACTTTACATTGTCGCTTCGTTTCGATAAGTATTAGATTTTAAGTGTCAACTAGATTTAAGCATAGGTCTATGAAAACGGACATTCGTCTCATGACACACATTCAAATAAACCGAATTAGAAAACGACCATCATACAGTTCAAAACCGGTTACAGAACTGCAATGTCTCGTAGAATTATTGGACTTAGCGACTGCGCCTTATGTCCAAAATTGACACGTATTTATTCAAGTATATTTGGACAACCAGCAATGAATACAGGTTCGTTAATTAGAAGATTCAAAGCGTATTTACATAACCAAGTCGGTACATACGACGATCCTAAAGGAACTGTCAAACTTCGGTAGCTTCTGAGAGCATTTCGTAAACAAAATATAACGAAGTCAATAAAATTGGTAGAATAAGTAAAAAAAGCTACAATAGATGAGTGAATGGTCGTGAATGGACAATAAGGGAAATCTGGTAGACTCTCGTTGCAGATCTTCCGTCCGTTTACTAAAAAGCCGTTACTGGATTTTTTTTTAATTAATATTCCTTTTTATACAGGTATAATTTCCCTTAAATCATCTTTATAACTTATCGGATATAGCATGTTTTCTCGTACATTTACTAACATAAACATTTCAAATAAATCTGATACCAAGATAACAAGGACATATTTAAATAACAGAATACTTTGATTTGTTACATTATATACATAGTTTTTAGACCAACATACGCTATATAAGTAGATACTTAAAGCACATCAGCATTACATGCACATTATGCTGGAGGTAGGATATTCACATAGGGTGTCAAACCCGCCATAGTGGCACACGCAAGTTTGTCGCGTCCGGGATCAGCCAGTGTACATCCAGTTTTTGTCGGGGGTCTAGAGTTGGGGTTCGATGTTTGGCCATTTCGCGGCCTTCTGAGTACTATGACACTAGACCCTCGACCGCTTCTTCACCTTCTTGCCCATGGCGTAGTGTGAAAAAGTAGGCCGGCATGATTGTGTTGAGTAGCGAGGGATAGATTGTCTCTCGCTACTTGATACTGTAATTGGACGGCACTGCGCTTACTATCAAGTGCAGTGTGGTCACTTTTCCAGTATAAAAAACACACAAATATATCAATCCTTTAATCTAAAAATAAAACATAGTCCGTATGTAGCTTTAAATTAAAGGCACACGGTTATACACATTGCAACATGCATGTAAACATTAATATACATTACGCTATGCAATATAAGTACAAAGCTTAGTCATTGTTTACAATAGCCTAGATATAGCCGGTGTAAATAATTTATGCATAAGTATTTGTAGAACGTTACGCTCCAACCGGCACTGGAATAGGGTTCTAGATATCTAGAACACCCACAGTGTTATGTAATGTGAAAGTTACGTAGTCCGGGTTATAGTTATTGTTTTGATTCGAAAATAGAAGTATAAAAGTGTACTCATAAATATAAAACACAATAATCGTTTCTACCTATTGTTAGGAACATCAACAAAACTATGCAAGATGGATATTTAAAAGGCACAAATACAATGTTTATAATGTATTGATTGATTTACACGGCACTTTTACACATATCTGTGCTTAATATACAAACGCATGTCAGGATTCACTTAAGGCTTCTCTTTATAATTAATCTACCAGCATTACCCCAAGCTGAACTACGCGGCCATTGAACTGTTTACACATTGATACACTTACTAACCCGCGTACGAACTGCGAATATCCTGGCTATCACCTAGTCTATTTCACAAAACAACTGAACTGAACACCGGAGCGCGGAAGGCACACCGTTTTATATTAAACATTTACTACTCCCACTTTGGTTGTCATTATTAACTACCCCCAACTAGTCTCCTAGATTCCTCCGTTATACCTTCGGTATTTCTAATAATAGGAAATATCCTAATACTATGCCCTACTTTGAAACCACTCAACCGATTTCAATGCCATTATGTGTATGTGTGGTTGGGTCGAACTTAAAATATAGGATAGTTTAAGATACGACAGGTGGCGCTGTTGTCGAGATCTGAATTTCTTCGCTTTTTTAACAAAAAATTGGTCCACAGAGAAGGCGGTTTATGGCAGGACAACGGCTCCCCGGGAACACTGGTACAAATATTAATATATGTCCGATGCAGATCATCATGTTAAGGATGTGAGAGGGCTTATACATCCCATCTCCAGATATAGTCAAGATGCACATCGTATGATGGTTCGGTAGAAATAACTCTAAATTTGGTTGTTTACATTACAACGATCGATTCACAATGACACTTTGCCCTCAGACGCAGATCGCGTTAATTTATTACTTTAGTTGTAGGCAACGTTAAACAGTATTTTGGCATTCCGACCCTTACAACAACTTACAACTTATTGAATCACGGATATAAATGACACTTCAAACTTCAAATGACAAGACGGTCTCTTATATTGTGTGATTTCCATTGTGCCCACTCTATGAGTGAGATCACCTGATAAACAACTCTAACCACCCTGAAAATAGCAAAACTACTGACGGTACCCACAAGTTACAAAAAGTTATTTGCAAGTTCAATTCAGTAACCGTATTCATGATGCTCCGAGTCTTTTGTCGTTGGTATCAACTATCTGAAATACGTTTTGTTTGAACGCGATAAACACAAAACTACTAAACGAATTTTCATACGGTTTTCACAAATAGACGGATTGATTAAGGAAGATTTAGGTGTCTAATTGGTAAGAGTATTGTGTAAATTGTTTTTTTTAATTTATTTTTTATGAAAAAAAGGGGGCAAACGGGCAGGAAAAAAATCAGGTTGAATCGATAACTGTTGAAGATGTAGGAAAAAAAATCAAACCGACCGGAAGCTTATGAGTGGAATGTCTATGAACAACCGCTTAATGAGCAGACGAAAATAGAATTGTCTCGTTAGAAATTACCATTAAATTAATCGTGGGACATTGCGAAACTCCTGAACTATTACCATTTTAAAAAATGACGTTTTTGTATAATACTATCGGTCACATCGTTTACATTTATAAATCTAACCGACATGCTCGAACCTAATAGGCTGGACGATACCACGACGGAAAAAAGTATTAACTTAGGTACCTATATGCTTTGCGAGGCCGGGTTGATAATTGTAAATCATTTCTTTTTCTAAATACCATACTTTACATGCACTATTAAAGAGATTGTAATACCAATACCAATACCAATTAGATCCTTTTTACATACATGATATTATTATTAGCAGCATCGATTAAAGACACTACACTGAGAACGACTGTACGCGAACCCATTAAAACTGAGCTAAACTACCGCTAGTCTCGTATAGACTGCCCCGCGAGGGCTGAGGTCCCCTTTTATAACAAATCTTCCCCTACTAAGTCTACAACTTGTCAATCTACCCGCGAATATTTTGTAAGTGACCCCCGATATTTCCATTAAAGTCTAAGGTGGAGTAGATTAAGCCGGACGTCATTGAATAAATTATCATTGTATTAAAGTACCCTTACAAATATTTTATGGTATACTCAATATTTTCTTAATCACCCTTGACTGGGTCACAAAGGTGGTCATTCAAACAGCCATCAAAACGAAGTGTTCCGTATTCAATTGGTAAATGTTAAATTCCGGCCAGTACTCGAAGTGGCATTATTTTAACAGCTCACATAAGGGCGGGTACACACGAGCCGACGCAGCGACATTACGCCGTAACGACGGGCGGTTCATCAATTCTCTTTATAGGCACTTTCTTTCGCAATAGACACTATCGGTGCGCCGGGGGCGGTGTTAAATTTTACGACATCGACTCATTTGTGAGCGCTGTCAGTCATTTTCGTCGGCAACGTTCGGGTTCCGACGACCGAGCGACCTTTATACCCTCTGCAAAAAGGTTCTGTTTAACGACCCTGGGTCTGTGCTGTGTGACCTTATGTATTGTGACATTGGCTGTCATTTAATTTAGTATGAAAAGTGTATATTTGTTTATAATACGGTGATGTTTTATTCTAATAGGGTCGTGCTCAAAATACGTGATGGTATCTATGTATGGCACGTGAAGTCTCTGTTCAGCTTACGTTATGAAATCAACGATGAAAACATTTTTGTAAAATAATTACAAGTATGATTTATTGTCAGACACAGACTAAGGATCTAAATAGACGCCGATATCATCTTGTAACGATATTCTGGACGCTTATTAGCCTACATGCACGCATTATAAATATGAGTGAACATAGTAAAAATACATACACTTTTTTCACATTGAAATACATATAGAATTCACTTACATTCTTAGTGGTATCACACCTTAAATGTGTTGAATTCCTATACAATAATTGTATAGTTGTTTACCACAATTTGTTAGCAAGGTTATATAAGACCTTGTACTATTTATCTCCAACCGCTTAGTTTGCGATTAATCATACTAGTGGCTCGACATAAATTGACCATGAAACCGACTTAGCTCTTAACCACTATAACCAATGCGATTTATAGTACTGTCTCCGTTAAGCTTGACTATCCAAACCTTCCGGGATCATTAAACTTTCTTCCACCCACACAAATTAACGGACGGTTAAAGTCAATAAAGTGCAGACCAACCGACTTTGGATAAAATGTAAACAACTTTTTGACAGATAAACGTTCCAATTTTAAAATGAAATTACCGTTATTTAAAAAAAATTGTAGTATCCTTTTTTATGTATATAACACAAACTAACAAGCCAGTAGTTTTCCACCGTTTCTGATGACTCCCTATACTAAAAGACTGTTAACTGAATAAACTTAATTCTGTTATATCGTTGAAAACATAGAAGTGATATCCATAGAAATATCGTAAATAGCCGTGAGCGTAGTCTTTAGATATACCTAGTCAGGTCATAAATTCTGTCACATGTTTAATATAAAATAATTGAAACAAGTTTATTCATTATGTAACCATTTATATACCAAAATGAACTTAACAAAACATAGATTCTTATGACACTAAAGTTTATTCAAAATGACCTCCGTGATTTTGAATACAGGCCTTCAATCTGCGCGGCCAGTTGTCTATCGCAGCACGAACGAGGTCCATGTCAATATCGGCGGCTGCCTTAATCAAGGATGTCTTGAGTGACTCCAAATTGGGATGAGGCTTTGAGCACGCCTTTTCTTCCAATTGTTGCCATATCTTGTAATCTAACGGATTCAAATCTGGACTGGAGGAGGGCCAGTCTTCGTGCCGGATGAAGTCGATTTCACGCGCCGCCAGCCAGTCTTGTGTGCTCTTCGCTCTATGAGCTGGCGCCGAATCTTGTTGGAGTACCCAGTGCCTGTTATTGAACATGGTATGAGAAACAGGTTCCACAAGGTTCGTCAGGACTGTATTTTGATACACAACTGCATTCGTTTTTACACCTTTCTCACAAAAATGTACCTCTGTTAAGCCCCAATAAGAAACTCCCAACCATACCATGAGCGAGGATGGAAAATGACCTCGTTGGACACGCGGAATACGGTTGCTCGCTTGTTCACTACTGTGTGCGTACACCTTATCATTTTGTTTGTTGTAGCTCTCTTCTACGGTAAAAATTTTTTCATCTGAAAAAAGAATTTCCCGATATTTTTTTCCCGCGTACCGCTTCAACAAAGCGCGGCATCTTTTCAGTCTCAGGTCCATTAGACGAGCATTCAAACGATGTCCTGTTTTTCTTCGATATGCCCGAAGCCCTAAGTCTTCATTTAACACCCTTTTCACCGTGGTTCTGCTTAACCCCATCTGAAGGGCCAACAGTTTCTGCTTACGTTTGGGATTTCTTTGAATTCGCGCCTTCACAGCTTTTATCACTGCTGGAGTCCTAACAGACCGAGGGCGACCACTTCTTGACCTGTCATCTACACTAGAGTCTTCATTGTATCGTTTGATGGTACGATAAACGAATCTTTTGGTTATATTAAAATTTTTCAGTATGTCAAAAATTTGAATTGGCGCGTAACCGCAACGATGCAACGCAATTACTGCAACACGGTCTTCTTTAAGCGTCCACTCCATATTTAAAAATAAGTAAAATTCTTAAAAGTATACATTTTTATTTTCATGAACAATTTGAAATTCGAATTCAATAAACTTTTTTGTGGCCAGCATTCTAAAATAAAAGTTTTTACTGTGTGACAATACTTATGACCTGACTGTGTATATATAAAATATGACCATATGACCAATATGAATATGAATATGAATTATCGTTAGAGACTTTTTCTCTAACGATAATTCATATTCATATAGCTTCATTACTTTGTATATATAACTCAATTTGTGTGTGTCCGTGTGTATTCAATGATAATTATCGCTTGCTTTAACGGTGAAGGAAAACATCGTGAGGAAACCATACCTGAGATTTTTTATAAGAATTTCTTCGAAGGTATGTGAAGTCTACCAACTCGCATTAGGTCAGCGTGGTGAACTAAGACCTAACGCCTCTCATTAGTAGAAGAGGCCCGTGCCCAGCAGTGGGACAATGTATACAGGGCTAGTATTATAAATATTTAAAATCCATTTTGCTTCTCATGGATTTATATTATGTAGTTTATTTGATTTCATGTAAAGTTAGTGAAAATGGCAAACTACAGAATTGTTTGTTCATAAACATGCCCAGACAACGTTCTGTTGAAAGCATTTATAATTTTCCGCCTGTTAGCCGCTGTGTTCAAATTTTGCTGAAAACAGCTTTGCTCTACTTCGCATTATTTCGCGGAGCCTCGTTTCAAAATGCACATAAAATAGTACACAATGGGATACAACGCAAATTTTTTATAAAGCTGGTGTAGGAAGAAGCTTAAATGTATTAATATTTCGCCTATGTACCTGCCTCAGTACCGTAATTTGCCTATCGGACACTAAACTAGTCTTGGCCACATTAATGTTTCTTACCAAAAATATTATTAAATATTAATAAAATTATAATGTAAATAATGCACTTATAAAGCGATTAATATAACTATTTCTAACTAGCTGTTGCTCGCGGCTCCGCCCGCGTGGAGGTTATTTTCGGGAGCAGAAGTATACAATCCAAGTAGTTATTTTTTCTTGCAATTAAAATAGCCTGGTGTTTCTGTACCTATTTCTATAATTCTTTTTTTATTAAATTAAATAGGTAATAATGTTAACATTTATTAATTAGGGATGATTGAGAGTGTTATAAACGTAAGAGTAGACAAATATAATCAGAAATCTCCGAACTGCTAAGCTATCGGGAGTTACACGTGTTATTGTGAGTCAACCATAAAATATAGACATTTGCTGTCGTGGAATATTTTTTATATAATTTTAAGGAGAACATTTCCGTCATACATGATTTCTGTGTAGCTTTAACTAATAAGGCTGCACACGCGACGGAAGCTTAAAAAATGGAGTAAGTTCTCCTGTTTTCCTAACATTTCCCTTCACTGCTCTGCTCCTATTGATCGTAGCGTGATGAAAAGTATACTATAACCTGCCCAGGAGTATGAAGAACAATTATACCAAGTTTTGTTGAAATCCGTCGAGTGGTTTTTGTTTCTATAACGAACACACAGACAGACAGACAGACAGACAGACAAAAATTTTACTGATTGCATTTTTGGCGTCAGTATCGATCACTAATCACCCGCTAATAGTTATTTTGGAAATATATTTCATGTACAGAATTGACCTCTCTACAGATTTATTATAAGTATAGATAGATTACTATGCTCCTTAGCTAAAATTGGAAATTAAATATTTTAAAGTTTTAGATGTAGTACACACAGCCAATAGAAAATATGCTAGTCCTTACTTATGACTCAGACATTATCTTTAGATGGCATGTTTAAAAATAAATACACGCAACATTCATACACATAACCCTGACCCCACACTAGGTCAAACCTGTATCGTGAGTAGGTCTCGACCGTAGGTCATGAACTACGAGAGACTACGGTCCCACAACACCCAGACCTGAAAAAAAATATAGATTATACAAACATTAGTCTTGATCCGGGTTTTTTTAATTATTTATTTGTGTAGAATACAACAATCGCATTAAATTCGCAATAATTTTATGCATTAAAAAACCCCTGAACCTATAGTGATGCCAATTGATTGTGATGATGTGCGTGATTGATTCCGTAGCTTCTCGTTTGATAACCGGCTACTCACCCCATGTGCCCCGGAAACTTTCAATTATTAATTTTACTTGATTAGGGCTGATTTGTTTTTTAATTAATGTTAATGTTATTCTTTAGGCTTGTATCTAAGTCCAAGTCCTCCGTATTTTGATATTTGAATTACTTCGTTGTGACATTAGGGCATATTAGTACTCGAAACTCGCCGAGATTTACTGCTAGTGTCAACATAGTATGTGTATATACGCCTGTTAATTGAGGCATATAGGAATTGTACTGCCGTGTATGAAGACAGGGCAGACCCAATGTTACATGACATTGCCTGAAAATCGCCACTGTGTAACGGTGTAAACTTATTACTTTCTCACCAGTAGCTATTGCTCTGGGTGGAGGGGCGGTTGAAGTGTTTTACCACAGTTTAAAAATGTTGCAATCTGTTTCCAGGGATATTTAGACACAGAAAATGCGCGGCGCAGTGTGGGGTGAGAGAGACGGTATCTACCCTAAATACTTTGTAGCCAGAATGACATCAGAAAATCATCAGGTCATGTGTATTAAAATATATATTACGTATATATATTTTGTCACACTAATGTTAGTATTATTTACGAGTATAACGTATTGACTTTATTTTGAATATTACCTTAGTGTTGCGCAACATCTTTTCTGTTTGGTTGATTTTCTTTTCCGTGCTCGTCTGTCCAGCCTGGTCGGTCGGTTAAAATATCTAACTTTCGGTTTTTTTAACCGACTTCAAAAGAAGGAGAAGGTTCTCAAATCGTCGGAATCTTTTTTTATGTATGTTCCCCGATTACCCGAAGACGTCTGGACCGATTCGAGAAATCCTTTTTTTGTTTTAAAGGGGAACTTCCCAGGTGGTCCCATTGGTACCAAGTCAGGATCTGATGATGGGATCTCAGAAAAATCGAGGGAATCCCTCAAATTTTATACGGATGCATAATTCGTTTTTTATTGAAGTCGGTGTATGTTTTATGAATTAAAAAAACTTTTTTTAATCTAAATTGTGTGTGCATAAATACTATTATTAACACGTTTGCTATTACATTGTGTCAATAGTCGATCACTGACATCGTAATTGTTGATTTGTCAATTTTGGTAATCTACTATTCAATGGCGTCGTTATAGTTTTCTTGTGGCGTGCCACTGTTTCCAATGAAATAATTGTCAGAATTTTATAATTGACAATTTAGTAGTGGTTTATCGAAATACATTTTTTGGATAGAACCATTTGTGCTTCGGGCAATACCAATAGCCTCTATATGTCATTCGCACATAAGGCTTTCAAGAGTTTATGGTCAGGTCATTAATTTATTAGATGATGAACTTTTGGAACAATGGCAATGGAATTTTAAGGTCATATGTGTCAGAACGACACAGGTAAAAATCTATGAGTCCCGGTTGGTATCGGCATTTTTCGTGACATCAAACACATTGACACAGTATATAAATTTTATACTGTAGTTTTACTCCGTTTTGTTTTACAATGTATAACGTAATACTTGTTCCAGCTGCTTTCTAATCAAAGCCTAAATCGGCACAGAGCGGGCGTTAGCCGTTTTACTCTAGGGTTGCTAGTTGATATTGAAAGTAGGTTAACATGGATATTATTTTAATGAATTCTTATTACAGTGTGTTTACATAATGGGTTCTTACGCGAATATTACACATAGAAAAAATATTTTACGGATTTCATCGCGGTCTATTTTTAACCGACTTCAAAAAAGGAGGAGGTTTCAACAACAGGAGGTTTACAATTCGTCGGAATCTTTTTTTTTATGTATGTTACCTGATAACTCGAAGACGCCTGGACCGATTCGAGAAATTATTTTTTTGTTTAAAAGGGTATACTTCCCAGGTGGTCCCATTGGCACCAAGTCAGGATCTGATGATGGGATCTCAGACAAATCAAGGGCAACCCTCAAATTTTATAGTGACGCATAATTTGTTTTTCTTTGAAGTCGGTATACTTTTTATGAATAAAAAAACTTTTTTAACCCGACGTTTTGAAGGCTAATACATACTTCATGGTCACGGCTCAAACTGAGCTGTATTGTCACAAAAGTATAGTGTAAAGTAAGTATTTCAACAGAATGATTATGAACACAAAACCAATAAAATATCACGAAATATATATATTTTTAATATTAGCACCATCATGATAGATATATAATTAAATAAACCATTCATCAAAATAATCACTCGAATTATAGTTTTTCTAATAACGTAATGTAACGATAGGAAAAATCAGCTGATGCTCGGTTCATTGACCGTGTGTTGTACTCAGCTCCGGTGACACATGCGAGCTAAAGCTTTGGTCTCTTGATCATAACGCACAACGCTGCGCTAGGCGGTTACAACGCAGCGTCATGTGTCTTCTTCACCGCTGACGCATACTGCGAGGGAACAAGAGACCATTCCTTCTCATTATTAAAGGTCCTTATTCATAGTGGAATATCATACCTATCATACAAGTATATTTCAAGGCTAGTATTATTTTTTTAAGCGCTGACGGTAGCCCTAAGGCTATAACAGTGCAGCGTGGCGCAGCGAACCACTGTGCCTGTGGCTCGACCGTTGTCTATGCATTTACATAGAAATTAACCAACCGCCCTAACGACCGCCCCGGCTAACCGACATTTCACATAGTGTAAATAAAGAATCCCAGAACAAATCGCGGGTTTTAATCGCAAGGCAAAAAATCCAGCTTAAGTTACATTGAGTATTTGCTTGTTATATTTTACAGTTTTTTTATCCTGGCACGGCAAATTGACCACACTGCACCTGCTGGTATGCGCAGTGCCGTCCAGTTACAGTACCAAGTAGCGAGAGACAATCTATCCCTACTCAACACAATCATGCCGGCATGCTTCTTCACACTACGCCATGGGCCAGAAAATGAAGAAGCTGTCGAGGGTCTAGTTTCAGAGTACTCAGAAGGCAGCAAAGCGGTCAAACATCATACATACCCCAACTCAAGACCCCTGACAACTGGCTGATCCCGGAACGCGACCCACTTGCGTGTTTTACACCCTGTATACGGTGGTCGCTATTCTACCATCAGCAAAAGGAAGTACACAACAAGGTAAGAAACATAACTAATTTAATATATAAGATCAGTTTCTTACCTCTGACACATATTCGTAAACTATACAACATTATTTTCGCAGTTGTAAACGCGTATATGAAGAATCACCGTGCAATGGATTTTTTTCAACTGTGGCACTAAATAAAGTGGGGTATGTTACAACTGACGAGCGTCTCTATTTAGCGAATACGGGCAGAAAAATGTGAGAGAGAAAAGCGAACATGCGGCCAGCATTGTCTTTTTCTAGAATTTTGATTGGTCTACGTCACAGATTTGCAGGAGCGAAAAGAAATAGGTATTGACCGCAAAGTCGCTTTGTCTCTTTCTACAAAGTAGTTAATTATGTAAGGATATTGCACCATCCATTCGCTGTCTTTTTTTCCTATAAATAGGCTTGCGTTTGACCACTATCTCGCCTGATGGTAAGTGATGATGTGGTCTACGGTAGAGCACGCTTGCCTAGAAGATACCTATTCAGTCTTGAATTAAAGATACCCAGGTTATCATTTTCGGGAAATATAGACTCCGGCAAACTCTCTTGCGGTGCGCATGGTAAATGTACAAGCAAAACGCTTGGGGAAATTAAATTGTGTAATTCCAAAGCACACTCGCCGAAATGTACCCGGTAAAAAACCGATAAACTAGCAACTAAGGTCTACGTCTATGGTTACAACTGACAGATGGTTAGACAAAATTACATTTGACATTTATGTGTTAAGCGGTTGTCTGCAGAAAGACTTCTAATGGTCTTGGCGGGTCAGACATGACCATCAGTTACATCACTTATCGTCACATTCATGTTTATGAAGGCACCAATGATGACTTGCGTTAATGACGCTACCATCAAATGGTCTCCCTTAGGTTTATGTACTTCATAGCATAACAGGTAGACGTCATTGTTAACCACATCAAAATGCTTCTTTCTACATACACAATTTCACGGCTGTAGAGTTTAATACTGTCTCATAATGTGATAGAGGGCGAGCCTATCGCCATACCATGCACAATTCTAGACTTCGAGCTGATACTGAGTATTTAGTGGTAGAAAAACCATCACTTTTACCCGACCCGGGGATTGAACCCGAGACCTAAGGGCAGTCGTTGCTTAAAATGCTTTACGTTAAAAATCTTCCAAATCACACATTTCTGACCGATGTAGACCATCACGGGATGACGGTTACATTTGACATACACAAAAGCTTTTTATTATTCTGTAAATATTTCATGAGATATCGATCTTGTTTATATGCGATTGAATGATAAATGAGCTTCTGTTTAGTCAAGCTTAAATGTAAATATGTATGAGAGAAATTAATAAAATATAACGCCCAATTGCTAAAAAAAAATGTTTTTGGGCGGAAAATAAAATATTATGTTATATACTTTTTTATCCACGGCAAAGTGACCACATTGCATCTGATGATAAGCGCAGATCTGTCCAGTAGAAGTATACAGTAGCGAGTGACAATCTATCTCTCGGTACTCAACCCAATCATGCCGGCCTGCTTCTTCACACTACGCCATGGGCAAGAAGGTGAAGAAGCGGTTGAGGGTCTAGTGTCAGAGTACTCAGAAGGCTGCAAAACGGCCAAACATCGTACCTCATTTTATACCCCGACAAAAACCGGATGTACACTGGCTGACCCCGGAACGCGACACACTCGCGTGTGCCACTATGGCGGGTTTTCTACCCTGTGTAGGTACGGTGGTCGCTATCCGGGCAGATGTACATATCCTACCACCAGCATGTTTTAATCAGTTAAGTAGAGAATAAACAGCGTTCTCAGTGGGGGCGAATTCGTTTACGACTTTTGGAAATACCAATAATAAATATGTTATGCAAATTGAATAGCACATCGGGATTCATTTGAAATATATATACATTTAGAAGACTTTTTATCACAATCAATTTACTGCACTTAAATGGACTGGTATTGATGATTTTATAATAAAATAGCTACATCACACACCTTGTGTTTTTAAGTGCGTCGTGTGCGTATGCAGCTGTTTTCTTATTTTTTTTATAATCAATGGTGTAAGTATTATTCGATCAACTTGTCGCTCATTGATCATTTGTATGCAAACACGTGGTTTTGACAGTATTTTATAGAGGCTATAACAAATATATTACATTGGTAAAAATAATCTCACACCTGTATCCTCGAAGGGGTAGGTAGGAATGCACTAGTACCCCGTGGTTAGGCGGACTTTTTCTTATGATGTTATTGATGAGGATTCTATCACCACTTGTTCTAACCCAGGCAACAATAGGTATCAGGCACTATGAGAGACTAACGCCCAAATACTCAAACGCTATTCAATTGACCGACCGTCTAACGCAGTGGTTCCCAACCTTTTATCGATCAGGGACCACTTTGATTTCTTTTTTGTTAGCGGGGACCACGATGTACAAGAAAAACTGAATCAATCCGAAAATACACTTTTATCAATAACTCATAGTATCATGCATTAACAATATTATTTTAATAGAAAATATACATTTTTAGTAGTAAGCCAAATAGGTAAATTTTAAATTAATGTGGTTTTTGAGCTTGTATCTTCTGCGCAAGTTCAGCAATCCTGGGACTAATATTATTGCACAAAGCTACACACAAATCATCACTTACTTTGCGATGGCGATGCATCGCTGTAGCGAAATTTTTAATTGACCAAATTTTGACTCCTGCGGACCAGTGGTGGTCCGCGGACCACTGGTTGGGAACCACTGGTCTTACGGCTACATTGTAATATGTCATATAATTATGACAAATAAGAGGGTCTCAAATGTTTAACACGACTCTAAATGCTTGTGTTGCGTTTAAGTATTCGGACGTTAATTTTTTCAACAAATATTTGTGGATCATACAGAGATTTATCATGGTGCGGGGATTGAACCCGTCGCTTCTCGATTCCCAGCCTGCAACTTGCCTACTGCGCCACAGTTCCCGAATAAGTATGTTCGAAATCATAACCATGAAATTGAAAATGTTGCCTTCATAAGGATGAAATGTTAGTATCATTGATTTAATTTCATGCGTTATTTATTCATAGCGAATGATATTACCTGCGGTAATGATGTTATAAAAAATAAGGTCTAATGTACGTTATTATAATGTAATAAAACGTGTTGAATTATGGCAGTATAACGTTTGTTCAGTCTTGAATATGACTTTTAATATAAACGCGTAAGCAGCCAAAACCGTGACAAATTCTTTGTACTAAAATATAGGAACAAATTGCACAACACTAATAATATAAAATGTAAAGTGACCCTAATCTTGAACTTGTCGTTTGATTGTGTGCGTGTGTGTGTGTGTGTGTGTGTGTGTGTGTGTGTGTGTGTGTGTGTGTGTGTGTATAATAATTGTTCACTAACAGCGATAAATGAGTCGACGAGGTATTAAACGATAGATAATTCGTCACATCTAGAGGTTTCTATAAAGTGCATTATCAAACTCAGTTAGTCGTTTTTTTTAATCATTCTGTTGCTGATCAGAAGTCTCGATAGGATTTTGTAGCATTTAGCGCAATGCTAGTATATGCTTGAACTTAGACACTATCTATATGCCTCAAGATACTACGATTGTTGTCTTCATAATATCTTCAAACATTTTTTTATTTTACCGGGAATCGGCACCGGCTATCCGTAGAGAAGGTTGTACAGTTTTATGGTTTCACAGACTGTCTGCGGGGCTATTGCGTATCTCAGTTGACAACTGAAAGTGATAATCACTGTCCAAAGTGTTCAACAAATAACTGTCAAATTAGTGATTTCGTATTGGCTAACTTCGGTTAACAACTACGATGACGGTTCGGTGCTTATGAATTTTGATAGGCACCGGTGACGTCATGGTGGATATCGATGGGTGTTTGGCAGTATAAGTTTTTATCGTAAAATATAAATTTGTATCGGCTAAGCAAAGTGGACATCAATTCGATAGGCATTTTATATGTCAAAATAATTATGAAAGACACTACCTAAAAGCAGTGTTTTATAGATGTAAAGTGATTAACACTATTAACCGGCTGTTTAGAATATTGAAGTAGTCTACATAGAAACACTTAGAGATTTGAGATTTTTTATTTATTACGTGTTTAAACCACTTAACTTACGATTTCCGATTTTCACTTTCGTACGGTTGTGTGAGAGCGTTTACTTTTCTAAATTAAGTATAATAGTTGTGATATTTCAAAGAAATAGGATCAATAGTATATATAACTGCGTGACTGTCCGTACTTTTCTTTATCAAATTATGTCTCGTTCGTTTTTATTGGATTTTGCTGAAGAACAAAGAAAGAAAAGGCATTTCGCATAGAAAGACGTCTGCGCGATGCAAGTGATCCATTGCACTTGCCAGAGAGAGAATTTATTGCACACTTTCGCCTAAATAAGGCTGGATTTCGACAGGTCTTAGAAGAACTCTCTCCCCACCATCCAGTAGTTCGAAGAAGAACAGCTATTTCCAAGGAATTAAAAGTAAGTGTACATTTTATTTATAGTAATAAGTATTTACAAAAATATATAAAGATAATGTGGCCTACTGAATAAAGTATGGCACTTATTATTACTTTTTTGAATTAGTACTAAAATTTACAATACAAATTTACTATCTATTACAGATTTTGGCTGCTTTAAATTTTTACTAGAAGTACTGGAATGAAATGGAGAACACAGTTGGCTACTAGGTATATATATCTGTATTATACTGTACTTGTTAGAAGTTGTCCTTAATGTAATGTTATAATGGATTTTTAAAATGAAAATCTATATAAAAAATCACTGCATAATTATGTAAGTTTTATCAAAGAAGAATATTTATTTTCATATTAGTTTCAGTAAATTAAAATGTAATGATAAATAATATGTAATCATATTATTTTTAGGTGACTCTGGATATGCTCAACGCCCTTGGATGATGACGCCTATCTTAGGGGACCCCAGAAGCATACTATACAGAACTTCAATGTCATGTCCGAAATACTGTGGAATGTTGCATAGGAATCCTGAAAGCACGTTGGCGTTGTTTATTGGCACACAGAGTACTTCACTATGATCCAGTTACTACTGGCAAGATAGTGAATCCATGTGTTGTTTTACATAACATAGCCAATGTGCAGAATGTGCCAATGCCAGAGATTTCTGATATCAAGAGTGATGTTGATCAACATACTACACCCACAGAGCAAATCAATACTTCCGATACCACTCGAAATAGACTTGTGTCCAGACTATGGCAAGCAAGATGTTAAAAAAGATTGCTCATTCAATACAACTAGAATATTTTAAATAAGGTTGATAGTAGTCCTTTATGTTTATTAATATGAGTATGGGTATGTCATGCTCCTTAAAGTGTCTGTGCTTGCTGCAACACCATATGCTGGGTCGGTCTCTTCCCTGTAACATGGTTGAGGAGGCAGATGCCTGACACATGCATCATTACTCGTGAATGGGTGCTGCTTGTGTGGACTGGTCTGCTTGGACTGTTCAATAAGCACCAACTGATTCAAGAAATCAAGATTTCATCTCTCCCAATGGTCATTGTGTGGCAATAAGTCTTGTAATAAATTTTATTTCAGAATATAACAATAAGGCAACTTAATTAGCATACATTGAGCTACTCTAACCTATGTAATAAAACTGTCAACCTCTGTGGCGCAGTTGGCGAGTAGCTGGCTGTGAAACGAGAGGCTGTGGGTTCGATTCCCACACGGGCACAACTTAGTGTGGGGTCGGGGCTATGTGTGTGACTGTTGGATGTTATTTATTTTACTTGAATGGTATATTAATTGTATGACCAAATATTGTTAGCCAGTGTTCGAAAAGAGCAACACTAGAGTTTCCTTGCCCTTTCTTCTCTAGCGTAACTGAATTCCGAACTGGCGGTAGAGTAAAAAGGATTGACTAAATCTATATAATATATAGCATTTCATGGATTCAATAAACAATCTTTTTTTTTCCGAAGCACCGGTAGATAAACTTAATCCTGACCTGTAAAAAAAGCCCCCAATTGCCTAAGTTACAAAATAAATGATTTGATTTGATTTCAAGATAATAAAATCTTAACATTTGAAGCCATGTTTTATTTAAAGTTGTTGGTATAACTCACGTTGGACACCTCTCTAGTTATCAGATTCTATAGCAAGTGCTTAAAATGTTTGAACACTAGTCGCGTAGTTGTGTACAACGTTAGTTTACGACCCTACTTACAAATATCAGATAACCAGTCAAAAGAAGTTTAAAAGTGCGACCATGGGGTTTCTTGCCAGTTCTTCCCCATAGGATAACTGCATTCCGAACTGGATTTAGCTTAATTAAATGATGAAGTAATAACTGATAATCCTGTTGTTACCTTTGAAAGTGAGTAACCTGACAGTATATTTTTAAAAACATTAAATGAAAAATACAAATATTTTCTTATTGAAATACTTTTATTTAGATATAAGAAGCACATAAGTATTTGTGCACAAACACATTAAACATAATACATAAGTACACAGTTGGATTTCCCACATCAGTAAATTGTTGCTAGATGGCATTGACAAAAAATGTATTAATTTTATGTATTTATTTAGATTCCTACAAACAGATAAAAATAAATGAATACAGTAGAATATAATGTATTATGACACGTGTGGCGACACTGCACTATAGGTTCCCATACAAATAAAAAAGGTATATCTCTTAAAGTACACAAAAAATCGAAAATATGAAATGATGGACATTCAGTCAAAAAACACTTGAACTACTTACATTTTTTGCTTAAAAACCTAAAGATATGAAAGATGCGTACTTTCCAAAAAAGTGTGGATTGAGTAAGCACTTATAAAAATTAATTATTCAAAAACGAACCATGATAGGAGTTTGTTTTGTATGTTATAAAATTTAACATTTACTAAATCTAACTTATAATCAAACTTAATTCTATATTAGATTCTGAAATTAAATACTGTGCCTTAACTGTGGTTTTAATAAAAACTAGAACCCAAATTTGATAAATGAACTTGGTACATTTGTAAATCTATGGCTTCTTATAAGAACTGAGAGAGCCCAAATTAATGATTAATCTTTTTGAAAATTGCAAGAAACACACCTGAAACAATTGTAAAACCATTACAATTGTTTCAGAACTTTTACTAAACAACTATTTAAAACCAATTTTAGAAGGTGCTCATACAATCCATATGCACACAACAATACTTGCATACTTATTACAATTTAATATTAAGGATTGAGAACTAAGGTCTATCTATCGCCTCGAGGCCCTGCAGGCCAGCTGTTATCAAGTATCCCTACAACTGTTCTAAGCACCTCAGCAATACTTTGCAAGGCGACCATGCCATCCAAGGCGGCCGTGTGCTGTTTCTCAACACGAAGGCGCCTCAATTCGAGCTCATAAGCCCAGCGGGGTACTCTCTCGTCTCGACATACTGAAATTTATAAACTTGTGTTAAATTTTCATACATGAATATCTTCATATTATATGTTAAGGACACTCCCGCAATAACTAAGAAGCCTTGTGTA
The DNA here is from genome assembly GCA_905220505.1 of Laothoe populi. Classification (NCBI taxonomy): domain Eukaryota; kingdom Metazoa; phylum Arthropoda; class Insecta; order Lepidoptera; family Sphingidae; genus Laothoe; species Laothoe populi. Next base: position 6,483,182 of record HG992158.1, on the reverse strand, counting down.
GTATAGTATTTTAAACACATACAATTATGGGACACAAAGAGCACTCAAAAAATATCTCTAGATCTAAGTAAATATATGATGCGAATCGAACCTACAATCTTTGGTATAATAGTAGTGAACTGACCACCTAACCACTAGGTACACCATTTGTAGTCAATAATCATATAGATGTTAATATTAACTTTTATAACTAACTTAACTGTTAACTGAAAATATATTTTAAAAATAAATTATTTATAATGAAATATAATAAAATATCTTTTGTATAGGTCATCATAAACAGGTTATTTATATTTATTTGCATGCATTGAAATGCATGTTTGTGAGATGGAATTCAGCCTCTAAGAACTTGCATATGTTAATAATAAAACTAACATCTATAGGTATGTGCACACCCGGCAATCCCTCCACTGCCACTGACCCTATTAAACCCAGTACCCGTTCTTCGTACATGGTCAGGGGAATGACCTTACTGGGCCCTCCACCAGTTGCTGAGGCACTCCTTCTGGAGTCTGCGGCTTTGGCTTTTATTTTTGCCTTCCACTCTATGCAGTACCATATAGACAAAAACATTTTAAGTTTGTATTAAAAATGAAACACATGAAATAGTAAACACAGTACCAATAAGTGGCTTGGTGAAATGTTTAAACTTAAAAGGTTTTTTTATCTACACTTGTGTATTAGTGATTGCCTCTACTTTAGTGGTTTACTTCATGCAGAGGGACAAACAATGGTTAAGCACAAACACATTTTTTACCACTAGGTACTCATTGCTACAAACAATATTATTAATTGAATTGATCATTTTATAATATTTACAAATATGTACTTACTCTGCGCCATTGGTTTGAGGTTTTAGAGACACCATCCGCTATTGCATTTAATTTATGAGCCAGCGATTCCTAAGTTTGTCTAGTAAGCTGACTAGACAAAGGCCCACTTGGGAAGCGACCCAACGCAATTTCTCGGTGACTTTCCACAAATTCCAACAGTAACTCTGTTTGCCTTTGGGAAAATTTTCTACGTGCAGGCATCTGAAAAGTAATAAATCATGTTAAATATTATAACTTCATTTATTTTGATGCTCGCCACGAAAGTACTAGTATGTGTGTAATTACAGATACCATTACTAATTTATTTATTAGCTCCGCAAAACTGAGTTGTATTATTAGGAAAATGTAAGATTTAAACTAGAAATTATATATATTATAGTCCTTACTCATTGTATAATAATAGCATATTGAAAATACTGTATAATCCATTTTACAAAAATATTGTTTTAATTCACAAAACATTTCTACTCAATATAAATGAAGTCTGCGCTTCACAAAATAAACTATGTTGTGCTATCATAGTACTTACTTCAATTATTAGTTGTTTTCACAGTTTAAACTCAAAGACAGGCACTCAAACACTTCTCACAACGCAGTTGAAACTTAAATAAATATGAATCTCGCGCCACAAACTTATTCTAAAATTGTTGAAACGCGTTGTTAAGCCCGCTAAATATGGACGACCTTTTATCCCATTTAGTTAGTGGTCAAATGGATATGTTTAATTTAGTCGCATAATGTCGACAAAAAACTAGAGATGTCAAGTGGTTCGCTGAAAGAAACTGATAGGCACCCATGGTGTCTATTATTATAATGTCATACGTAATACCAAATTATACAAAATATCAGTTGACATCAAAGTTCGGTTGACAACGAAATATCGATGATCACTCGAACTGTCAAAATTAGCCAATAGCCCCGCTGATCTAGCATAAAGCCGTCCAAATAATAGTATTTGAAAACATCTTAGCACATATTGGCATTCATTATACTTCGGGGCATTGAGATTGAGTACTATACTTCATTTCAACACGGTAAGTACACTTGCGGTGTCTATTTAAGTCTAGGTCTACAGCACAGGATGGTTTTTCTGAGATTGTCGCTGCAGTTTTGTAAATACATCATTTAGTTCTAAGAGGATAATATTATTACTCATTATTTAAATGCAATAAGTGCACAGCGCTCCTAAAGAATTTTTCATTTCAAAAATAGCGCGCGCTTCCCAACTTCTTGTTACACACTTCCGTCCCTTTTTACGAAATCACTACCAACAATCGATAGTAAATATGTTACACGTCAATAAGTTTATTCTTTAGTAAATTAATTAACATACACAGGGCTAAGAGTGAAATGGTCCGGTTCATATTAACGCCCACTCAAAGACGAGCGATAAATCAATACAATTGAAAGGCTCCAATGCATAAACAAGAATACACATACAGAGCAGTCTCATATGACCACAGGTTTAAATAACCGCACAAATATTTTTGTATACTGTTGGATATAGATGGAAATAAATATTAAATGTTTAATCTGTGACGCCTCGACTGGTGTCAGACTTCAATATGTATGATGGTTCATACCCAATACATTTCGTATCCCTTGTATGCAAAACAAATGGAATATTTATTCATTTCGATAATCGGAATATCGTCATTCATAGATCCTGGATCCGATAGTGGCTTTGATTTATTCCTGCTTTTATATAGTGCTTTGTAAATGATATTAAGGACGTTTTAGTACAGTTGCGTGATCGGAGGCAATCGCTCATGCGAGTATTGGCATGAATTAATAACCAGTGTATCGAATAAGTTCGTTAGTGGTGCATGTATACGAGTCTTTAAATGCAAGCTAATGAATTGTCGCTTTAACCTTTGCGGTTGACGTAAATTATGCATTGTGTATTTTAAATTTATATTATAGAGTGTGAAGGAACGGCTTATAAGATGCTTTATGGTTTCAACAGTTAGCGGGCTAATTGATTTAAGCGACATTTTTGAAAAGATCCAGGAGAGAGGTATTTTGGTTTTTTTAATTTTCGGAAAAAAATCACTATAATAAACTATTTCGTGGATTTTCGTAGAATTAATATAACACTTGTGCACGCACGTACTGCATCTATATGACTTATTTTCATGCACTTATGAGCATACTTGTCTAAAATAAATGTGCCCTGAAAAATAAGCTCTGTTTTGCCAGTCGATTTAAGCATTAGAAAAGTCCACAAAGGTGCAGAAAAATGTGTTTCAAAATTTTGGAAAGTCCGCGAAATAGTTTATTTTAAAGTAAATCTTTTCTCGAAAAACAAAAAAAAACTTTAGACCAAATTTTTATTCTGGTACCGCAAAGTGACCATTGCACCTGATGGTAAGCGCAGTCCCGTCCATTTAGAATATCGAGTAGCGAGAGACAATTTATCCCCTGCTACTCAACACAATTATGCCGGCCTGCTTCTTCACACTACGCCATGGGACGTATCTCAGACGGTCTTCAGAGTACTCAGAAGGCCGCAAAGCGGCCAAATATCTTACCCCGACAAAAACCGTATGTACAATGGGTAATCCCGGAACGCGACACACTTGCGTGTGCCATTACATGTGCGGGTTTTACACCTTGTGTACGGTGATCGCTATCTGGGTGGATATGAATATCCAACCCCCAGAAAATCAGCAGCTTCTGTAACTTATCAAAAATGTCGCTTAAATATGGAATCAAATAAATTGAACTGGGGTAATATAATTGGTTACGTGCAAATATATTTGCCCTGATGCGACTGCCTCGGTGGCGCAGTTGTAATTGCGCATGCGTTACGACAGCTGTGCTGAGGTCTCGGGTTCGATCCCCGGGTCGGGTAAAGTGATATTAGGTTTTCTACCTAGAAATACTCAGTATTAACCCGGAGTCTGGAATGGTGCCCGGTGTGGCGATAGGCTCGCCCCCTATCACATTATGGGACCAAAATTCGGCGAAAAGTGGGTGTACTGGTTGTAACCAGTACACCCACTTTTACACTGTAATCCCCGAAGGGGTAGGCAGAGGACCTCTGCCTACCCCTTCGGGGATTACAGGCGTGAGTGTATATATATATATATTTGCCCTGATCTCCATAACTTCGATGATGATACATTATATAAAACTCTTAGTGTCTTTAATCATAGTGACTGAGAGAATTCTTGGTTGATTGAGTTTTCCTATTCCTATTTCCGATACGCATTTGATTGCTATAAAGTCTTTGGGACTATTGAAATTTCTAAACGTTTCTAACTCAAATGATCGCCGTTCGACGTATATTTGCAAACAAACCCTAACGCATGAAAGCACTCGAATAGAAACAGAAGTATAATTAGCCGGTATCGACCGGTGTAATGAGCTTCGTCGGAGTTAATTGCAACACGGATTTAAATATAGTTGAAGTTGGGTCGATGCACCCAGCTCTGCATTCGAGGTGCAATGTTACTCGTTGTTTAGGAAATTCAGGGACGCTTTGCTAAAACATGATGAATATAATAGTTTCTTGTGTTTACGCGAATGTTGAAATAAAAATAATTTTACAGATTTTATCGCGTACCAGTCCAGAATCCGCCCCGTGACCATGAAGCGTTGGGACTAAAAGAAAAATAAACCGCGATATTATCCGTAGAATTAGTTTTATTTCAATGTGACGAATAAAAGCCATAATCGGTTACTAGACTAGGTGTTCTCTTCCCGCCAAGACTTACATATATTTCTTTCATTGGTTGTTGCACTGAACGGTCTTCTTAGTTCTTGGTATGTTATACCCACGGCAATGGTCAGCATGTGTAATTATTTGGTATATTAATTGACCAAAGATTTAAAAAGTGAAAATTTCTTTAGGCACGTTGGGCACTTTTGGGACCGTCACGCTCAGATTATTTTACTTTTGAATAAGCACGCCTTTGAAGTTCTATAATCATTGTCAAGGAATCATAAACAAAATAAGTTATTACTTTAGGGACGCTGTTTTTATGTTTTCACTTTTATCGGTTGTCCCCAGGACTGCCTATGTTCTTTTTTTGAAGCGAAGGTCGGTTAACTAGCAACTAGGTCTCTTGATGGTAAGATATCTATACCGAATGAATACTGATTATACCCGCAGAGTTATGAGTGCGTCACCGGCCTTAAAAGGGATGGGTCATCTAGAAATCTCATTCGCCATATGAAAAGCACCAGCAAACTGAGACCAGCAGTGGTTGGCAGTGGCCAACCACTGCTACCCCGGTCGATTCTTGTTTTTGACTTCAATGAATTGAGTGTGTTTTTAGATACACTTCATTATCATTATAACTGCAAGATCATTGTTTATTATTTCAAAGAATATTACAAGCTAGATTACATTAAGTGGTACCTAGAAGTCACTTGTACTATTTATAATAATAAAAGTGATGAACTCCACTAATGTTTTATTATAAATATCTTTCAAGACATTAGGAAATTATTTTTGACGGACGATTCATTATTATTAGAGAGTGTATTTGACATTATATCAGCTATTGTGCGGTAATTGATTAATGGGTACGGTTTAATTTAATTTATTGTTTGTGGTCTCAATTGTCGCTATTCACGAAATTTTACTTTAATTCGTAATTTAACTGTGCAACGGATTTATTATTATTAAAAAAAGGTACTGATGAATTGAATTATGATCAAATTTACAAGTTTGCGAAACATAGACTTTAACTGAAGGAGTTGAGATCACGCTGCATGTTTTTTGAAGGAAGAGAAGTTCTTTTATTTTATTTTTATTCTGGCGTATCAAGTAGCGAGAGTCAACCTATCCCCCGCTTCTCAACACTAACATTTTTCAGTCGTTTTTTTGTTGTCGCGTGGAAAGCTTTTTATTACTGCCGCCCACTCCGGAATAAGTATAAAACGGTTATGCTGGACTGGCCGGTCTTACGACCCAGCAGCTCGCCCGGATGATGGCTATCCAGGCAGCCGCTGGGCCGAGTCCCTAACACCTATATATACCCCACCCGACACTACTGGCTAAAACCCCGCGGTGGCCTTCTTCAGCGCTTACGGAGCGATCCCAGACAATCATGCCGGCCTGCTGTTTAGCTTCTTCACACTACGCCTTAAGGACCCAGGATCATAGGAAGGAGGGAACACGGAAGCTGACAAACTGTTCTACAGGTTGATGGTACGGCAAAAATATGAATTTGCGAACCTCTAGTTGAGTCTATGATCCAAATTAAAGAAGGTACTTGAATTTTATTTCACTTGATGGAACTGAGGCAGAATGAACTCGTTTGCCTCTTTGCATCCATGTCAGGTGAAAATGAAGATTGTCACATCGAAATATTTGGTGCCAGTCGCAAAACCGAAGCATTATGTTTTTTTTAATTAAAGTTGATGTTTTTGTTAGTGTTTGATGGACGTAACTTTATTGCTATAGCTTTTTACTTTTTGCTTAATATGGTATTGGCGTAATGGCGTGTTGGCATATAGGCGTATTGGCGTATTGGCGTATTGGCGTATTGGCGTATTGGCGTATTGGCGTATTGGCGTATTGGCGTATTGGCGTATTGGCGAATTGGCTAATTGGCGTGTTGGCGTGTTGGCGTGTTGGCGTGTTGGCGTGTTGGCGTGTTGGCGTGTTGGCGTGTTGGCGTGTTGGCGTGTTGGCGTGTTGGCGTGTTGGCGTGTTGGCTTGTTGGCGTATTGGTGTATTGGCGTGTTGGTGTATTGGCGTGTTGGCGTGTTGGCGTGTTGGCGTGTTGGCGTGTTGGCGTGTTGGCGTGTTGACGTGTTGGCGTGTTGGCGTGTTGGCGTGTTAGCGTGTTGGCGTGTTGGCGTGTTGGCGTGTTGGCGTGTTGGCGTGTTGGCGTGTTGGCGTGTTGGCGTGTTGGCGTGTTGGCGTGTTGGCGTGTTGGCGTGTTGGCGTGTTGGCGTGTTGGCGTGTTGGCGTGTTGGCGTGTTGGCGTGTTGGCGTGTTGGCGTGTTGGCGTGTTGGCGTGTTGGCGTGTTGGCGTGTTGGCGTGTTGGCGTGTTGGCGTGTTGGCGTGTTGGCGTGTTGGCGTGTTGGCGTGTTGGCGTGTTGGCGTGTTGGCGTGTTGGCGTGTTGGCGTGTTGGCATCCGTGCGAGGGGGATGCTGGGTCGTAAGACCGGCTAGTCCAGCATACCCGTTTTATACGTAATCCGCTTCCCTCCGGAGCGGGCGGTTTTAATAAAACGCTTTCCCCGCGACAACAAAAAAAGGCCTGAATTTGATATTAATATTGTGCAACCTTAAGCACTTGCGACATTGGAATTTACATTTGTCAGTTATGGAGCTGTGAGAATTGGAGACGTCTTGTATTGTATGCCCGTTAAATACACAGTATACAGGTGCTAATATTTTAGTTAAATTAATTAACTTATTAGTAACTATTGACAATATATTATGTATATTTCTTTGTGATATTTCACAAATATCACAAAAATATTATTATATACGGTAGTTTCTTTAAATAGAAAGTTACCATTCCAAAACATTTTATAGCTATCACAGTATCTGTGTTTGTTACCAGTTTTCAATTTGAAAAACTATAGGCTGCCTTCGATTTAAAAATGCCCAATATGGCGATGAGATGATATGGTTATCATACATATGCATTCAAGCCTGAAATCCCCCAAGGGTAGACAGACAGTAATCAGTACATACACTTTTCGCCGAATTTGTTACGGTCCCATGATGTGATAGGGGGCGAGCCTATCGCCATATCGGGTTCAATTCCAGACTCCGGTCTGATACTGAGTATTTCTAAATAGAAAAACTCAATATCACTTTACCCGGCTAAGGCATGGCTATCATGGGACGGGAATAAGCTTGGCTATTCCACTAGTGTACTGTTAAGGGCACCTGCCTTCCGCTTTAGGAATAAGGCGTGAATTCATAAAACTTTATATTCTTTTATTAAAACCGCTCTCAGTAAATCAGCTTAATACATTGATAGGCGCGTTTGTAAAGAATAGTTATAAATCAAACGGCAATTTATTTCGAGGCTCGCTATCTGGCTTTCGGTTCAGTTGACCTACGCAGTGAAATATGAACATCGTTCATGTCTCGATGGTTCCGCAGAAAGGAACTGAAAAGCCCACAACTTTCAGAAATAATTGGAAGTGATATTTATAGGGCTATCATTTGTACAACAATAGGTGTTTAGTAGCGCGCGTAGTCTAGTCATTTTTTATACCTGATGTAATGTGGTCATTCGTCTAGTGATCTCATATTTAGGTTGAAAAATTTATATCAAATCCTAGGCAATCAAAACTAATATTTATTAGCTTGTAAATCAAACAGCCGCTGGAAGATAGAATGTCTGCTCGCTCGATTGGCACCACTTATCATTTTATGGGACGTAAAACGAACCTGGATTAATTAGCACCTGTGCCTACCCCTTCTGGAATACAGACGTGAGATTATTATATGTTTTGTGAGGCTAGCAATCCTTAAAAGGATGGTAACGTGTAAAAGTTATTGTTATTTTTACACTACGCTACTCAAAACTATCATGCCGGCCTACACACACACTACGCCATGGGCAAGAAGGTGAAGATGGAGTCCAGGATCTAGTGTTAGAGTATTCAGAAGGCCGCAGAACGGCCTAACATCTTACCCCAACTCAATACCCCCGACAAAAACCGGATGTACACTGGCTGATCCCGGAACGCGACACACTTGCATGTGCCACCATGGTGGGTTTTACACCCTGTAGACGGTGGCCACTATCCGGGCGGATATGAATATCCTACCACCAGCAAATTAAATGTTATGAAAAATTGGTGGCGGATTATACGCTTATGTGATTTTGGGGGCAATGTAGCTGTATCTTTATATTACTGCTAGATGTTGCCCGCGGCTCCGCCCGCGTGGAAGTTATTTTTGGAAGAAAAGGTATACAATCCATGGAGGCATCTTAAACTATTACACCTTTCTATATTTTGCTATCCCATAGGAAGATGCATTTTTCCGGGATAAAAAGTAGCCTTTGTCATTTTTTGATCCCTAAACTGCCACTATGCAAAAAATCATGTCAATCCTGTGTCTCTGTGGAAAACTACAGTATCCCACGGGAACTGTGCATTTTTCCGGGATAAAAAGTAGCCTATGTGCTATTCCATACTATAATCTATCTCCGTGCCAAATCCCAGCCAGATCCCTCCAGCCGTTGTAGCGTGATTGAGTAACAAACATCCATCCATCCATTTAAACATTCGCATTTATAATATTAGTAGGATGAAAACGCTGTATTCTATCATATGAAAATATTAAAATATAATTGATAACTAAAAAAATTAACGATATAAAATAAACATTTTCACATGATAGGTCAAATTCGAACACACGCCGGATGACATGAAATAATTAATTTTTTACCACGCTATTTCCAATTTTCAAAGTGAAGACTTCCGCATACAAATGAACCTGTCAAAAACAATGCGAGCGAGTCTAAACAAAAAACGACAGATAATTAAAAACCTCACTCATTGACGGCAGGTTAATGAGACAGTTTAAACAATTAGTTAAATAACAAAAGGGCCATAATGAACCATTGTTTTTCTACGTCACCTGCCCCTCTTGAGGCGTAATTAACGTTGATTACAGTAATTATGTATGTAATTTTGTGACATGTTATGGACCACACGCAAAAGTATTTCGTGATTATTTCTCAGAGATACCATCGGCACGTTCGTGCATCAGCGAGGACAATTAAAATTAATTTTATGGTGTGTTGACAAGTTAAAAATGTATCATTTCAATGGTAAAAATGCATGTTATTGTCAAATGTTGTAAGAAGCACTTTAAGCAAGGTACTTAGGTTTGTCTTTCGCTACTTGATACTGTAATTGGACAGCATTTTTTTAGTGTCTCGATAGGCAGACGAGCAGACGGGCCACCTGATGGTAAGTAGACACCGCCGCCCATAAACTTCTGCAATGCCAGGGCAAAGCCACTGCCTACTGTTACCGGCATGACTTACCATCAGGTGCAGTGTGGTCACTTTGCCGTGTCAGTATAAAAAAAAAACTGACAAATACTAAAAATTTAATTTACATTAAGTAGATTAAAATTGGTAAGATGGTACAAACATATTGGATTTCCTGTTTTTTGTATTGGTTTTGTTTTACAACTCGTAGAGAAAAAGGAATTTTAATCGGTGCATTAATTGTGGTTTCAGATGAAATGTTTTCTGCAAAAGTTTTAATAATTCAAGCCAGTTCTGTAGTTCAAAGGTAAAATCCATTGACAAAAAAATAATAATCATGTCACCCGGTAAAAAGATATGCGGTAATAAATTAAAATAGAAGGAACAAATTCAAAATCAGATCCGTCTGGTTTTTATCGCAAAAGTTAATAAATAAATAAATCCGCGTCAGTGACTCCGTGGCGCAGAGGGCGAGTAGACGGCTGTAAAACGAGAGGCCGTGGATTCGATTCCCGCACCGAGACAAATGTTTGTGTGACAGACAAATATTTGTTTCGGGTCTGGGTGTTGTGGGACCGTAGTACCTCGTAGTTGTTGATACCCACGACACCGGTTTTATCTAGTGTGGGTTCAGAACTATGTGTGTGACTGTTGGGTGTGTATTTATTTGCTATGTTAGTGGTGGATGCATTTTAATAATTTTGCCGGCACATTAAATATTGTTAACCGACGACATATGTAATGTTCTTAATATTTTTGTGCTAATTTAAATAATGGATCACTCCTAGCGGTACCTAAAACATCTTAATAAATTCTTTACGTGTTCTGTCCTGTTTTTTTCTATATTGCTTTTAAGTACAGGAAATGATAATCAATAAACAATTGCGTTTTAAAATTAAAGTATTTTTAAATTATTATCGAAGATTATATTCAAGTAATGACTCACCCGATAATTATTTCTTGGTATGACTATACACTATAGATTCTGTGGAAGTCGATCTTAGTAATGGTAATAAAAAATTCTCGCCTTCACCATTTTTTCCCGTCATTAAGAAAGGACGGAGTAAATGTCTCTCGAGTTTCCTTCGAAAGCTCTACAAAATACTTCATTAAATCAACCACTGCTATTGTGTGATCAAACAGTCGTACGACACAGTTCCAGTTCACGCAATAGTAAACTTTATGATGCATTCAAGATGGGTCGATTTCGTGTATACAACATTTAATAGCCGAACGTACCACGTTATCGAGAGGTTTCTTGCTGATAGCATAATATTTACCTAATGAGTTCGTGTTTTGCGCAAAACCGACTGTGGTGGAAGGGAAGCGAGATTGCATCTTGTGTAGGGCTGCCAGAATTTTGATTCAATCTAGCCTTCGGGCACCGAGTCTCTTTTGATCTTTGACGTGCTTTTATGTACTGATCAGTTTATCAAAATGGTTTTTACATTCAAGTTTCCTAGTTTTTGTGTTTAGAAATATATTATTATTAATGGCTGTTCGTTTATTCTGATTTCTGCTAGTGAATAAATATTTTGTTTTTTTATATGTTGTCCATAGTTGTTCAGTACCTTCTGCCGCCTTATGTTGTTATTCTCTGGTTGCAACTAATGCCTTTATTGTGTCTTTAACGATTAATGCCTTTATTGCGTCTTAATCAGCCTCAACTGGCCTTTCGAGGTGGTGCATCTTTAACAACAAAATTGCCGGATTAAAATTCAGGAAACCAGTTTTGGCACTGGCGTTCTGTCAATACATCTTCTCCATACACATCGGTTATTTTTTCTTGCTTAACGACATTTTTACCCTTTCGATATAAAAAACTGAAATATGCCGAAATGTTGTTTTTCACTTTCCCTATTTTAAAGGATACCAATTAAAAACTACTGCATAGAATCAACATTTTTTTTACAAGCAACCCTTGCTGCATCTGTTGTCAAAATATTTGATGATTATGTGGCTTCAGTGTGAAGTTAGATGTGGAATAATACAATTTAGTCCTTAGTTGGGAAAAACGAAATGAGTTCCCGAACAACCTATAAGGTTACATACATGTTTTTTAATTGCATGCATTTGACTATCATGCGGGCGAGGCCGTGAGTAACATCTAATTTTTTTTATTCTGGCGCGGCAAAGTGACCACACTGCACCTGATGGTAAGCGCAGTGCCGTCCAGTTAGAGTATCAAGTAGCAAGAGACAGTCTATCCCTCGCTACTCAACACAATCATGCCGGCCTGCTATGTTTGTGATTTTACACAAATTGCCCAGAATGGAGGTTTTATGATTTCGGTATTTATGTATATGTGTTTCTTTGCTTAACCATGTGTTCTACTTGTCTTAAATGATTTGGACAATATGGTGTATAGATCACCTTTACACATATTAACATTTTCCCAGTTTTCATGAACTTGTTTTTTATTTATATTTCAAATGTTGTAGATTTTTTTAACCATAATCACACATTAAAAGGGTTAATGGTCTCTTATGTTAAAGCGAACATTATACATTGAAATAAAACTTATTTTACGGATTCTATCGCGGTTTATTTAACTTTTTCGTCCCGACTGCGACGTTTCGAAAGCTTTACAGCCTTCATTGTCACGGGGCCTTCACGGTCCTTACGAAACGCCGGGACTAAAAAGTAAAATGAACCGCGATAGAATCCGTAAAATTTGTATTATTTCAACATTAAAGGGTTGTTCAGATCACAGAGGTTTAAAACAAACAAACTTAAAGAGAGATGTTAACATTGTAAATCGTAAATTCTATGTAAAGAGGAATCGAATGTGTGACTCCTTTGATCAGACCAATACAGTTTGAAACGTTGCAGATGTGACAACGGTATTTGTGTACCAGAACTTAAGCTATTTTTAGCTTAAGTAGATTATAGTTGACTGCATCGGTGGCGCAGTTGTAATTGCGCATGCGTTACGACTGCTGTGCTGAGGTCTCGGGTTCGATCCCTGTGTCGGGTAAAGTGACATTGGGTTTTTCTATCTAGAAATTCTCAGCCCGGAGTCTGGAAACTGTGCCTGGTATGGCATAGGCTCGCCCCCTATCATATTATGGGACCGAAATTCGGCGAAAATTGTACTAGTTACACCTCTGCCTACCCCTTCGGGGATTACAGGCGTGAGTGTATATGTATGAATGTAGTAGATTATGTTTTGTGAGATTTCAATGGGAATCCCTGGTCAGGTAATCAGTCAATAAATCAGGTATATAATATGTTATCTATACTATAATGAAAGTGCAAGGGTACTTTGTGTGTACATTTAATATTTTGCAAAATTTTGATTGTGTTACATTATAATATCGTTTTGGAGCCCAAAAAATTTATTTTAATTATTGTCTGTCCGTCGGTCAACACTGACAGCCTCCAAGGCGCAGTAGGCGAGTAACCGGCTGTGAAACGAGAGGCCGTGAGTTCGATTTCCACACCGGGACATATGTTTGTGTGACAGGCAGACATTAATGTGTCCGGAGTTTGGTTGTTGTGAGAACGAAAGTCTCTCGTAGTCCCTGATACCCACAACACAAGACTCGTATCTTAGTGTGGGATACGGGCTATGTGTGTGAGTGTTGGGCGTTGTTATTTATTTATCACGTCTAAAGTACCGTGTTTTTTCAAAAACTTTGGCGATAAAACTATAGAACTTATCTCGAAGTAAAGTGATATAATAATAGTAATGAGTATTTAAAATTCATTAAATAGTCTATCTATCTATACAGATGTAATAGTATATAGATGTAATAGTTTAAGATACCTCCAAGGATTATATACCTTTTCTCCCAAAAATAAATGTAAAATTAACGCGGGCGGAGTCCCGAGAAACAGATAATATATAAAATTTGCCCTGAATTGAAATTTAAATTGTACTAAAATTATGTAA